>CM062839.1:2267063-2322817 GCA_031772345.1 Himalopsyche anomala
GGGGGGGGGGGGGGGGGGGGGGGGGGGGGGGGGGGGGGGTGGGGGGGGGGGGGGGGGGGGGGGGGGGGGGGGGGGGGGGGGGGGGGGGGGGGGGGGGGGGGGGGGGGGGGGGGGGGGGGGGGGGGGGGGGGGGGGGTGGGTGGGGGGGGGGGGGGGGGGGGGGGGGGGGTGGGGGGGGGGGGGGGGTGGGGGGGGGGGGGGGGGGTGGGGGGGGGGGGGGGGGGGGGGGGGTGGGGGGGGGGGGGGGTGGGGGGGGGGGGGGGGGGGGGGGGGGGGGGGTGGGGGGGGGGGGGGGGGGTGGGGGGGGGTGGGGGGGGGTGGGGGGGGGGGGGGGGGGGTGGGGGGGGGGGGGGGGGGGGGGGGGGGGGGGTGGGGGGGGGGGGGGTGGGGGGGGGGGGTGGGGGGGGGGTGGGGGGGGGGTGGGGGGGGGGGGTGGGGGGGGGTGGGGGGGGGGGGGGGGGGGGGGGGGGGGGGGGGGGGGGGGGGGGGGGGGGGGGGGGGGGGGGGGTGGGGGGGGGGGGGGGGGGGGGGGTGGGGGTGGGGGGGGGGGTGGGGGGGGGGGTGGGGTGGGGGGGGGGTGGGGGGGGGGGGTGTGGGGGTGGGGGTGGGGGGGGGGGTGGGGTGGGGGGGGTGGGGTGGGGGGGTGGGGGGTGGGGGGGGGGGGGTGGGGGGTGTGGGGGGGGGTGGGGGGGTGGGGGGTGGGGGGGGGGGGTGGGGGTGGGGGGTGGGGGGGGTGGGTGGGGGTGGGGGGGTGGGGGGGGGGGGGGGGGGTGGGTGGGGGGGGGGGTGGGGGGGGTGGGGGGGGGGGGGGGGGGGGGTGGGGTGGGGGGGGGTGGGGGTGGTGGGGGGGGTGGGGGGGGTGGGGGGGGGGGGGGGGGGTGGGGGGGGGGGTGTGGGGGTGGGGGGGTGGGGTGGGGGTGGGGGGGGGGGTGGGGGGGGGTGGGTGTGGGGGTGGGGGGGTGGGGGTGGGGTGTGGGGGTGGGGTGGGTGTGGTGGGTGGGTGTGGTGGGTGTGGGTGGGGGTGGGGGGAAGGGGGGGTGTTTGGTGGGTTGTTGGTGTTTTTTTTTTTTTTTTTATTTTGTTTTTTTTTTTTTTTTTCCCCCCCCCCCCCCCCGTTTGAGGGGGTGGGGTTTGGGGGGTTTGGGGTGTTTTTGTTTCTTTTTTTTTGGTTTTTTTTTTGTTTTATTCACTTTGTTTTTTTTTCAGTGTACAGTCGATAGATTTAAAGTAATGCAGTAGATCAACGATTTGATTTTGAATTGTGAAGTTTAAATGATCCATATATTTTTTCTTAGCCCCAAGAATTGCTCGTTCACTCGACCAATTGCGATTTTTGTGATTAGATGTTTGGGAACATTTTGTTGATGAAGCCGTCCTTCGTTGAGACGAAATTGCAAAAATTCGGTGGAATCGAAATCAATCCGTTCGATTCGTCAACAGGAACACGGCCGTTACAGATAGTCAGCAAATGCTTGGAGAAATCTGCGGCAGATGGTCGTTTAGAAATACAACTCGCATGTTTGTCGTTAGCTGAAGTTTCTTCAGATAGCGCCACAGAGTCGATGTTTTAAGGCAAGCGTTTATTTCATCGGCATCGGTCGATCTTGAAATGACTGGTAGTATTTGGCGAAAATCGCCAGATAGCCTCCAAAACATTTTGAGTCATTGCGCTGATCTTTCATAGTTCAGTTGAGTGCTTCCAATGCGGAGGAAAAATAAGCCACCATTTCCCTCATCAATTGCCTTCATTAAAGTATCGTACACTTTCTGTTGGGGGTTCAACAAAGGTACATTCGTTCGAAGTGATTGGTTCAATGCATCTCGATCATATTCATGTTTACGTTCCGATTCTCGATTGTAAGCGTCGTTCATTCTTTGATCTGGCGACGCATCATGCAGCGCATGAGGTAACACATATCTTTGATCAAAAGCAACGCCTGGTTATGTATCTCCTCATTCACCTCGAGATCGGGATTCCCTGAACTGACGCGAATTTGGTGTAAAGTGTCTTCGGACATGTCATTCTTGTACTTGTTCCACAGTTCTCGTAGATTCAATGGGAAGCATATCAAAATAATGATAGCAAATAATGTGCGTATCTGACTTGGAGATGCAGAAACAATTGCTTCAGCGATTGTCATGTCCCAATGAGTATAGTTTTTAAGCAAATTGAGCTATTGACATGCAGCACAAAATGTTGGGCATACTACGCCATTGACAGTTCGAAGTGATTCAATGATGTCGACCCGAAGGGAATTATTGGTTTTTTTTTCAGATTTTTCATGTTCACAGAACTGAAAGACTCTTAGAAAACCATTCCGAGCACTCTTACGAATTGGTTTAGAAGTACTTGGCATAGCTAGTACCTCTTTATTTCACTGTATTTTAAATAATAAAATTACATCTTCACAATTTTGACAAACGACTACTTTGTTTGACAGTAACTGTCAAACAAAGGCCGTTGCTAAGGAATGTGTTGGTCTAGGATAAATTTGTTCTCAATGCATGTCACCAACATAGTGACAGGGATCTTTTCAAAATTATTCAAATAATACTTTTTTATAATTTTACGAAAGTTCATTCTAAATTTTCATATTTTTATATTACGAAATGATATAAATTCTCAATATAACAAAAAACGCAACATTTTCCAAATCTTCAATATTATATTTATGAGATTATCTTACATTAGAAAAAAAAATATATTTTTTTGTTTAATGTTCCACACATGGTATGGTTGTTTTCTAACAATAAAATTAGTGATCAGAGTTTGTTCAGATTTTCTTTTTCGATAATTAATTGGTTATGCAGTTTGTTATACCCAGGGATTTTTTTACCCTGTAACGCGGCGGAACGGCGTTCCGGCACCTTTTTTTCTCGAAATTTTAATAAATGTTTAATTTTATTTTTTCTATTTTTAAATATGTATATTTTGTTTTATTTTCTAAGCATTATATGAAAAGCCATCATTAATTCTATCAAAATGATATTCGAATATATAATAAATAATATACCTTCTTAGAAAATGCTCGAAAAAAGTGCGTTCCGGCACCAACAAAAAAAAGCACTGGTTATACCCATATATAATTTTTTTAAAGTTATCGTTGAAACTTGAATGCGCGATCAGAATTTTAATCATTTAGAAAGAAATGATCTTCTAATTTACTGAAAAGTCGGAGACCTTCTTCAATTATTTTCGCAGTGAATGATCGCAGAATTTCTTTCAGTTCGTCATTGTTTTCTGGTTTTTTGTCAATAATTAAATTTAAATTATTGACATCTTTGTCACTTATAGCTTTATCTGTAAGTAATTCGTCGATATAATTTTCGCTTAAGGTATCAAGCCTTTCTTCACCAAGCTCGTGTGCTAAAGTAATCATTTCAGCTGATATTACCGATGTTTCAATGGTTTTATCGACTGTAACACACCTATTAGTGGCCTTAATTCAGCGATGGCAGGTGCAACATGATTTAAACAGTCCGAAATCGTATTTTTTTTCAAATGTCGGTTGTGTTTATGATTCTCTCTATTCTATCCAAAATACAACGATATATGCTCTCAATGTAATATTTAACATTTTTATATATCGTAAAATATGGTACATTTAAAAAAATGCATTTCTAAAAAACCGCATTACTTTGAAATTGCATAAAAACAGGATTGACTGTAGATGGGGATCAAAAATAAAATAATGATTTGATAGTATTCAATAACAATATAATATACATGAAAAGTATACTGATTTTTTTTTACATACTTTCTGATTTTATATACTTTCATTCGTCTTTTCACATTTCAGTATATATTTTAGCGACGGTGATGAACATGAAACATAAATTCCTAAAAGTTTTTTTTTAAAATGGATATTGAAGATTTAGTTTCGAAATTCTGACACGTTCGTCCAAGTTCGTCGGTACATCTCTAATTCAAAGTATGAAACAAATGAATTTTACAACCAACGCCACCTAGTGTATTAAGCATAAACTGCATACGTCATGTTCCGCGTTCGATTCGAAAAATTTAAAAAAACGTATTGTACTGAGATATTTATTTTCTTTATAATTTCTTTTTCGTGATATTTTTCCGATGTTTTAATGCTTATTCTGCTATTCTAGGCCCATACAAATTTAATAAAGCAAAGATTATTGAAAACCGTGGTCTAATTCTCGAGATATACGTGGTGTAAATAACCCCACTTTGTTTTATATATATAGATAATCCTTTCATCTTTTTTACGCAGTTTTTCTGCACGACTTTAAAAAATCACTTTTGTAATGCTAGATTTTGATAGATCATGTGTTTTTCTATGTGAAGACCACGATGTTATGGGATGCGAAGTATTGCATTGCCATAAGCGATATTCCATACGTTCTCTGGCTCCCATATGCATTGCTCATTTACTATGCTTAGATTACGATAAGATAGAATGCCAACTTTAGCATGCACTAATTATTAATACAATGACAAACAGTATATTATTAACTATGCAATTGAAATTGTGCAAGTGGAATGCACGTCTGTTAATGTGACACGACCTCGTTAAACCTACAACTGCATTTATGAATGCATCACTAGGAGGGCCTGTCGGTTTTGAAAAACCGATTTTTATCAAAATTTGCGACATTCGAAAACCGATTTTTTTTTCAACTTCGTAACTAAGAATATTAATATTAGAATTTATATTAATTTCTATAATATTTCGATTTAAACCTAATACATTAAATCGATCACTTTTAAGGTGTTCACTGTCAATATTTGGTGGAATGGCATTATAATAAAAATAATAAAAGATTTTTAGTACTTTTTGCACTTAAAAAATTATTTGATCAGGACCGGTTTCGCTCCTCACGAGCATTTTATTTTTTATTACATTACATCTAATCTAATAAAATGACATAAAATGTTTGGTTTAATAGTCGATAAGTATTCAGTATACATCAATGAATGTATGCCTTGAAAATATTATATTATATTTAGGTTTACTTTGAAAACATCTGTATTTTGCATTTTTACTCTGGTACATTTCACGACTATATCAAATTCAAAGACGCTGAGAGTAGTTTGGCAAAAACAATCAAAAAAACAAAAAAAATGAATCTTCTATTAAATGTCGTAACGATCCATGCAACCTTCATTGAGTATTTTCTGTGTTAGCAAAATTTCGTTACTAAATAATAGTCTAATTGACGTATAATAAGCTGAATAAAAAAAACTGACTATTCGATCATGCTAATAATTCATGCTAACTGATGTCTCTCGTATAAGGTATAATAACGGGAGAATTGAATCGCTGCGTTGTTCATTCAAAATAATACATAAATCGAATACCTGGTGGCTCATATATCAAACTTGACTTGCATGATCAATTACTTTAAATAGCAAGTTCTTATCGGTTTATCTTCGTATAGTTTCTTTATTCAATCATTCATGCCGTCATCATTACGGTGACCATACGTCGTTTATTTAATAGGACCGAGGATTTTTTTTTAATATATAGTCTTTCAGTCTATTACGTGCATTGAAAGAGTAAATCGTTATTCCTAGTAGGTAGCACATGGCTCACAAAAATTTAACAACAATATTGTAGGTGTAGTAGTATCCTATAAACAGCTTCTCATATAGACGAATATGAGAAGAAATAGGAATGGTTTTTGTGGGTTATTCTGTGTCCCTATGCTATGTCTGACATGTCTGCTTCGCTTGTCCGCTCCGGCCAATTTCGTGCTGCCTTGCGCTGTGCGGCCTACGTCTCAGCATACGCCGAATCTAAGACTTCCGCGTTCTTTTCCCTCATCTTCAGGAATTATATAATTTTCATTGCAGACTTACCGGTGCCGCGCCGCTAAGTATGTTTTTTTTATTTTTTTATTTATTATTTATGTGAGCCATGTTCTTTATCCCGCAAAAATAACGATTTAATCTTTCAACAACGCTTAGTTCTCACTATTTTAATTAGTTTTTTGGTCATTTTCGTAGAAAAATGTAAAGAAATCGTACCCGCGTCACGCAAGAATTTGTGCTGGCTCTACAACGGAGCGCAGCTCATGGTAGAAGCATGCCTACTAGAGGTCTGCACGGGACGAAATTTTACAAAATTACCCGGTCCGAGCCCGAAAAACTCAGGCCTTGGTCTAATACCGCACTTGTTACCCGAACCCGGCCCGAAGCCCAAATTTATTCTCCTCAACCCGAAAAAAACCCGTTTCTTACAAATTTACAACAATTTACGATTGACTTTAGAACTGGTAATAATTAAAATCATCATGGCTGACTTAAGACACGAACGTAGTCTGAAATATTACCTTACCCGCCCGAACCCGGCTCGCGGGCCTGGTCGGGTAGAGGCCCGAGGGCCAGGCCCGGGCCAGTGCAGACCTAATGCCTGCGTTACAGCGTACGCGGGTCTGTGCTTATTAATTTAATACAAAATCTGCGCTGTCCTACACGTCTGGACATACACATTGGTATTAAAGAAATGCGTCATCATTAAACAAGTCTTGTAGTTTGACAAAACCTTGATTTGTTACAAAAATAATGTATTAATTTAATGGTGGAGCAATTATTGTCTTTTATTCAAAAAATATACTACACATACCCTATCATGCACGTCGAAGACATCTTTCACCACTGTTTTTACTTACATGTTCATAAATTTCTTTTCAATAGCTGTTGATAAGACCTGGTATAAAAAAATGTTTTTTTTATTATTATTATTCACCTGGCGATTGGCCAATAATTGCTCAACACAATGAATTTTAAATCGTGAGGTGCATTTGTGAACGGGCCGTCGTCAAGCAACGGAAGGCGCCAGCAAATGGACGTTTAATCAAAACCATCGATACAATGGAAATTTTATCCAGCGTCCGTATTACCCTATAAAGAGTGTCGTTAATAATTCTTTTGTTTTAAAGAAGCTCTTTTGTTTATGTGGCCATTTTGATACTTTCCTGCTTTTATATTGTCTCTGGCCGTCGTTCTTTTTTGTTCCATTAATGAGTAGTCTTACTTGTCACAAAGCGTTTTTTTATAACCTAAAATTCATTTTTGTACTTCTCAAAGTAAGCATTGATAGGTATTATTTTGTGGTTCAGTTGGTTAGAGCTTGCTCTACCGATCACGCAGGTCTGACTTCGATTCCTGGTAGGATCACAGTGAATTTGAGAATTATTCAATTAAAAATTGTGATCGAAGACTGGGAGTTTGCGATGTCAATTCACATCATTTTCTCTCCTCCCATCCTTCTGATCCTTTAATAACTGGGTGTAGCAATAGCGATTAGTCAACAACTAGTCCTGTTCTGGCCTTATCCTTCTTTTCCAACTACTCACTTTGAAAAAAAGTGAGGTTGAGCGACTAAGTAACATTCTCGTAGAATAAACTTCTATTGAGATACGTTCATTAGGAGGCCATATGCTCCACATTGGGGGCGGACATGGATTAAAAAATATATTTTAGATTTTTTGTTTTGAATTTCGGCTTGCTACGCCGAACAGTTTTTTTTTACATTAATGCCATCCAATTATGGAACGAAAATGTTAATAATCATGGATATATAGCGCTCTCTATTGTAACATTCCGGCCGGCATCATTTTTGAAAAAAAAAAATACAAAATTCACAAACGTTGTTATGGCGAAATGGCAAACCAAACTGAGCCACTATCTTAAATGACGTATTATAGATTCGCAAATTATATTCGGTTATATATTTGTTTGTCTCCGCTTGGCAGTAGTAATTATTGAGGTATTAAAATTAAAGCCAATATAGAATGCTGTTAAAAAATAGCCATAAAATTAACTCGTGTCAAATATCTATTTTAAAATGCGCAATAGGTCATTTTCATTTGATACATTGTTCTAGCTTTGATTATTTTATTGCTCGCCCACGTTTTCGCCTTCCGGCATCGTTCGCGCGTCGAATACACTGATGTCATAACTTTGCTATCTATTAAATTACTTTTAATCATGGCAAAGGAATTTTATCTCGCTTACATAAGCCCACATGCATTGATTACTGTCACAAGTTTCAACTGAATCTGTCTGCGGCCATATCGACTTTGGAAAGGAAAAAGAACGTAACCCACAGTTTTTTCAAAACAGCTTTTTTTTCGATAATTAACATGTATCTAACTTGATACACGTTATATCAAAAGGATGTAAGCTGCAAATGCCGATTATGTATTTAAATTTAGCTATTTTATAATATTTCTTTATTGTTAATACTTTTACTTATTTCTAAAAATTTTAGATTCCTTGCCTCCCATTTTTATTTGATTTTTATTAAAATACATCAGAATAGTAAAATTAAAATCATTCGTACTTAAGCAAACATTTCTGAAAGAAGTCTGTCAGAGGATGCCTCTGAAAGAGGCGAAACACGTGTCACAGTTTGTAGCGCAATACGTGGAATAATCAAATTATTTTATAAATTTAGTGTTAATTCAAAATTGTGTATAAAAACTGTTTATTGTATGAAGTTAACAACGCTAAATATTTTTTTATCCCTGATTCTTTCCCATGACATTTTCAGTAACATAATACCTGCGGTTAGCAAGGATTACTATGTTGCACAAAATAAAACAAATTGCTTACCATTGTTCACATTTTTTCTCCCCGTGTTGTTTGTTGGCCATACAATAATATGACAAAAGGTCACGAGTACGTACTTGTTTTAATGGTATTATATAAACACCGTACAATAAAATTAAATCCCCAGTGTAATTGCCATTATACTCCTTCCGCTGTATTCTTATTGTGTCCCCTCTTAAAAATGAACCCCCTCTTTTCACGAGTGCAAAATGCTATGTTTGATATCACACATTTTACGACTTATTATCGTGCTTATGCGTTATTATGCAACTAACCCCCGCCCCCATTGTTTATCGCCGTAACACTGGAATTAGTACTTTTAATATCCGCTGTTTTTCCTATGGGCTTAAAGCTATCGAGTTTTAGGGTAGCCATTTGTTAAGCCGAAATAATTATCAACTATATAAAAAATAATATTTATAAAACTAAAATACTTAAATCGCCTGCTGTGGCTCCTCAGTTCGTTAGAGCTTGCTCTACCGATCACGCAGGTCTGGGTTCGATTCCCGGTAAGATCACAATGAATTTGAGAATTATTTAATTCAATTTAATGATCGAAGACTGGGTGATTGTGATATCAATTCACATTATTTCCTCTCCTCCCATCCTTCTGATCTAGCTGAGTGTAGCAATAGCGATTAGTCAAACACTAGTCGTGGTCTAGCCGTATCCTTCTTTCGCTACTTTTCACTTCTGAGGTTGTTGTGAGGTTGAGCGACTGAGTAACAGTTCTCGTAGAAAAAACTTCTGTTGAGATACCTCCATTAGGAGGTCATATGCTCCACACTGGGAGTGGACATGTCCGTATAAATATTTCGTCCATATTTTTTTTTTTGCAAAACTTAATTTTTCATTTTTTGCGGAAAAAACCAAATCCCTAATTTTGTATGAGATTCACTCCCTCAATTACACTACCCCGAATTACACTGTCCTGACTTAAGTGTGAAAGGGGGTTTTACTGTACAAACTGTAATTTGTAAACTCTTTCCAATGTCGATTGTTGTTTACACCTTTTCTTTTCAATTTATTTTTGTATATCACTGTCGACAGTGCTCGTAATTAGGGAAACCGGTTCTGACCTTTTAAATAAATTGAAATAAAGTCGAACGGAATATTGTGTTTTTAATAATAAAATATGAAATCTTACCAATCATACATGCATGCAATTGCGTCATAAGTTGTACCAAAGATCTTTTATTTTTTGGTCACCTTATTTTCGTTCGCCCTCCCCCTTAATAAATTGCGTAGAATCACCTATAAATATTACATAATAAAGCCATCAACAAATTTATCGAGGGGGGTTGAAAGAGTATGTTTACAGAGGCAGTTAAGCATTTAAAACTTTATCACCCTCTTTCCGTCGAAGCTGTCTGACTTTTTTGATCAATATTAATAATCCCTTGACGGTTAAGTGATTTATTTGTTATGATTATAAAGCTCCAGCTATGTTCTTGTCTTGTGTTTTATTTTAGGAAATAAACATATTAGGAAATCCGTTTACCGCTTCTGTTTTTTTTTTTACGTATCTGAGAATCGTATTAGAAGTAATAATTCGTGTAAAAATATCGTAATTGCTCTTTTCTGTGGACTGTGGTATCCAATCCCGGGATCCCGTTCAATTATCTGATCCCGAAATCCCGGAATTGCGATCGTACCAATCTCGGGATTTCGGGATTGAGAAAATGAAACATGGAACATTTTATTTTTTGGGAAATCCGTAAATATACTACTTAGGATTTTGGATTCGAAAATGCTTGGAAAAGCTAAAAAAACGAGTGACGGTGATCGTTTGAGGAAATACGCAAATATCTGGGTTTTCCCGGGATCACATAAATAAGATACCATAACTGTGTTATTTTTTATTTTTTTTAAATTTAAAAAAATAAATATTTGACATTACAGCTTACGCCAATGCGTCAAATATTTTTAAGTTGAAAGATCATACGAGATATACTCGATGAGAAATTTTGAAAGTCACATGAGATTAACTCAAGGAGAATAAACACCCATGTCTTAGATCTCAAATTAAAATTGAAAAAATCCAATTTGATACTGACCTTACCGGGAATCGAACCCAGACCCACCTGAACGGTAGAGCAAGCTCTTACCAAGACCACAGCGGGCGACTAAATTTTAAAACCGTGTAAAAAGAAAGTTGAGTCTACCTCGCGGCACAGTGCAAACAGTTGCCTCCCGTGCTTAACTAGTGAAAATGGATTCGTCAAGTTTGTTACGAGGGCGACTTAACAGAACCAATCTATCTGGCTTCTTCTCCGTCTTAAATAAACAGTCGCGTAAAACGCTGGCGGAACAGATCAATTTATTATCCGTGCCGAACTGAATCGCCGTGAATAATAGCTCGCCACCACGTCGACAAATATCTTCACTTCCTGGATATCAGGTTAACAGGCTCCGTTTACATTGGCCGACATGATGGATGGGGGCAGCACGCGATGTACGATCTTCACCCAATCTTTAAATTTCACAGCGATTGTCATTTCAGCATCGAAATCTCATCAGTTCTATGATATAGGCGCTTATAACAAAGCTAACCTAAAAGATATTTGAAAACAAATCTAAACTTACTAGTTTTACAGGATTTTTTATAAATGAGGGTATTACTTCCACACCTGGCTATTTCCAAAGTTCTTGAAACATGAACCATGAATGTAATTTAGTAGATAAAAATGAGTGAGCAACTGAGTAACAAATAGTTACCGTAGAAAAAACATCCATTGTGATAAGCTCCATTTGGATGGAGTCCATATACTCCACATTGGTAGCAGACATGTTATATTTATTTATATTATAGAATATAAGTTATACTTACAAACCCGGCTCATTCCTAAGTGGTGAAACATGAATCATGAATGTAATTTAGTGGATAAAAAAAGTTTTTGAAACTGTTTTTAGAAATCGGTCTCAAACATGACTTGACAACATCCAAAATATTATTCCAAAGTAATAAATAATGTAAGACTAAAAATTCTTTTAAAATTTACATTGTTTTTCAAAATGAAATTCATGTTTCAGTTTTTAACCATTTTGGAATAAGCCGTATTTGCAATTAATACCCCCAAATATTACTCTCACACAAACTTATTTCTCAATTTGTATAAGTACTACATACAATTTTCTTTGCACGCAAAATTAACAAGGAAGTTTGTACTCCAAAGTATGAATACAAAGTATGTATACCAGATCAATATTAAATTGAAATCCTGGTAAATACTATAAATATACGTCAACTGTGCAACGCTGCAACCAGCACACTTTTACGACATACTTGAACCTTTTCGCATGGGTGAAATTGAAACGCCGAAAGCTTTTATCATCTATTCAAGTGGGGAGTAAAAGTTAATCTCAAAACTATTTTTCTTTTCTGAAGTCTTACTTCTTTAGCGTTTGGTAGATAAAATACAGTTCCACTTGTATTGATTTATTGCCCACGGGAGTATATATATGTACTACGAAATTTCTACTTATGAAAATTCCAAACAAAATTGTATGTTAGTTCTAATTAATTAATAGTATACTCTGAGGATATATATCTACTTCAGAAGTTACACATTCATCATCGTCCAGTATATACATATTTCAAAATCATCCAGACTCAATTCACCACCATTGCAAATATTGCAATATAGCCATATTTTCTAATTATTATTATTTTTTTAACAGTTTTCGTATTTTTCCCGATGATGAACTGGTAAAACGCACGAATACGCATAAATTTAAATTATCTGTAAAAACATTATTTCAAATAACAGAAATGAAAAATTTCACATTATATGCATTTGTACTTCAAAAAGTGCCTTAACTGATATCTTATATTAACAGTTTTATGTTAAAAGCGAAACCGGTTGTGATCATTTCATATTTTTTTCTTATCAGTACGAAAAACTCAGTTTCATTTTTTATAAATTTGATGTTTTTTTTGAGAGAAGAATTGCCTGTTGACACCGTAAATTTTTTATACTATAATAAAAAACAGTATTTATTCAGTTTCAAATTAATTATATCATTAAGATGATAACTAACTAAATACTCTACATCAGTGGAGGAAAACCTGTGCTTCTTGGCTTCCCTGATGCGGACTTTTGACTTAGTCCAAATATTCACTTTTTTCAAAAATGTATTTGGAAAATGTGCGTAATCAACCCATTACATGTTCAACAATCGAAAAAAGGGGGAGGAGGTGTCAACGTTTTTTTTACTGCGTTCTTATATTGAATAAGATAAATGAATGTGGTCTTTCGAAATGAAAAGGTACCCCCGCTCTACATATTTACCTTAATATTATTGAATTTTTCCTAGCACCTACATAAATTTACCAATAAGTCTTACTTGCGGCAAAAAGTTGTTTTTAAAAATTGACGACGATATCTGACCTTTCGTTGAGAAATATATATACATCAAGGGAAATTCTACAAGATGGTATGTATATACACAAAATATCATACATATCGACTGTGGAAAGGAAAAATAACGTAACCCACACATAGCAAATTTTACAGGAGGCACGAAAAATGTGTTTTGATGATTTTGGCCCATAAGCAAATAATGAAATATACACAACCTTTAAGTCCACGGAGACTTCTAAACTGGTTATTAATTGACATAGTCTAATATTAATTAAATAAATTGTCTCGGAAAAACCTTTTTTTCAGTCTCTTGGTTTCAATTTTGACAAGTTCATCTTTTTTCATACTTAAGCTAAATTTAGATACTAATTCGGCATTTGCAGCTTGTATCCTTTTGATAGAACGTGTATCAAGTATGAAACATTGTGATTATCGAAAAAAAACTGTTTTGAAAAAACTGTGGGTTAAGTCCTTTTTCCTTTCCACAGTCGATATGAAATATTACAAAACTGACATCGCCAGTGCCTTAGTTAAGCTTCTTTATTCGGTAAAAATATGCCCAGTCATAGCTTTTAGCAAATCAAACTGTTTGCCCAGGGATTGATTGCATGTTTCCCCTGCAGCTGTTTTTGTTTACCTTTTCTTCTATACTTCTTTTATAGCATTAAACGTTTTCTTCAAATACCTCTATAAAAAATCTAGGTCACTAGATGCGAAGGGCTTCAATCTTCATTATGGGTAGTATGGTATTTTGCTCGGTATGATAACAAATAGCTATTAAATTATAAGTATAGTGTCTATATCTACCACAAGTCAGCTTAACGGAACGCTGAATGAATCGGTTCAATGAATAACCGAATCGTCAGTAAAGTGACTCATTTGTTAACTTGAATATTTGGCTGTTTCCAGCTAATTAATAATTTAGTAATTTAATCAGTTACACCGCATTTTAATCGCCATATTTTATTCTCAAAACCACGATGGTTATCATGTTTTGATTTGATTAGCAATAATGATGTCACTTCAATATATTGTTTTTTCAATATTAATCACACAAAATCGAAATACATTTTTTTACACGACTTCGAAATAACACAGTCGACTAAAAAGATCAAATATAATATTTTTTAACACGAATTGTCTATTCTAACACGATTCCCAAATAAATTAAACAACCATTGGGTTGAATATCAAAAAAAAAGACTTCCTAAAAACACATTAGACGTGTCAAGACATTTCTAACGATGAAAACAATGTTTGTCCAGTCCCTCATAAAAGTCACCGTATATAACCAAGTAGCGATGAATATATATATTTTTTTCTTAATTAAAATCTCGATTCTGCAAATTCGCAGTTGGTTCTCTTTTATGTAACAACTCATTTATTAAATAATTTAATTCCCTAAATCTCAACGTTTTCCCACCCCTACCCGCTCTTCTTACAGAGTGTACCCCGTAGCGCAATGGTTCTTAACCTGGGGTGCGGGAAAAGTTTATATTTTGACATGTATAAAAAAATGTATATTAAATGTATTACAAATACGTAAATACATATTAAAGTGCGTGCAAGAACATATTTTCCGATTCAAGGGGGTGCGGGTCACTAAAAAGGTTACGATCCACTGCCGTAGCGTAACAACGTTATTCGTGTTCAAAGTATTTCCAGATAACTCAACCCATCTTATCTATTAAATCATTGTCACTTACGCAATTTTGTGTAAGTAACGTCTCTTTTTAATTATGAAGTAATTGTAAAACTGGCTCGTCGGGCAGCGATTGCAAACCTCTGGACTAGTTTCTTTGATTCTCACTTCCGCGTATTGTGGTTTACGGCCATTCGCAATTCAGAGCCGGGTTGCATTAATCTAATTATTGTCCATAAAACATCTCCATTTGTTTCATGGGTTGAATGAACCAGGTCAATTGCTTTGTATGCGGGATTTTATTTGAGTACACCTCTCGCAATCCGCTCTTCCGTCTTTCTCCCCAGATATAAGGAATCTTTTGCTGCCGTAAAATAAGTTCATAGATAAAAACTTGTACCGTTATCGTTAACTTTGACTTATTCCCAGTTATGTGAAGTAGGACATAGTTTGTTATTGACGTTAGTGAAGAGGCTTAATAAAACCCTGCCAGATCGCTGCTTTTTTCCTTAGCTTACCTTCTCCGTTCTATTATTCCTACGACAAGTTTTATGACATGATACGAACATCGTCACCTTTTTTTTATGAGTTGGTAACTATTAAAGCCGCCTGTGTGGTCGAGTGGTCAACATCCTTTTACCCTTTTTTTAACCCTTGCGCAGCTTTCTTAAATTTGCTCAATTTCGGGATTAGAGGCTCTAGTCCATAGGATCCCAACCTTTTTCGGGTGGCGACCCCTTTTTATAAAGCCATGTGACTAGGCGACCCCCCGAGTAATTTGAAATCCTCGATTTGCTATACTTTTTCGTTATTTTGTTGTTCAAATCCAAAATTGGCGACCCCCAGGTTGGGAACCCGTGCTCTAGTCCAAACGTCACACGTGCCTGCGTCTCAAATCTGTTCTGCCCTGCTTCTCCGCATATTATCTGCTTAATTATTGGGAAATGGATAAATTTGTCCCACTGTAAAATCACTGACGTAGATGCACATTTTTTTTACAATGACACGTGGTACATAAAACTTGTGGATGTACATGAATAATTCAGCTTCCGTTTTGAATATTTCTGAAAGGGTAAAGTTTACAAAAGTTAGCGCACCGAATCAGTTTTCTTCATTCGACCATCGCTACTAAATCGGATATAAATCTCTACGCTGTGAATATTTTTCTACGCTCTTTTTTCCCAGTACGATAGTCGTAATTCATCGCAAGATCGGGTAAACAAACACTTGAGAATTTTTCCAATAAAGTTATTTGCTCTAACGTGTTTATATTTCCACAGCCGTTGCAAGGAATTTTCCGTACTGCGATGTTGGAGATAAAAAACACCAAACAATAATATTGTCAGAGTTCTTCAGGCATAATTGCGTAAACAAAACGCTGAATGCAGTGATTATATTATTATATGAGGTGAACACTAGGGCTTGTCGGTTTTTAAAAACCGGTTATTTGGCTAAGTTAATGACATTCGAAAACCGGTTTTTCAACTTGGTAACCGGTTGTGCCGAATTTTCCATAAATGAGTCTATAAACAAAAAGACAGAATATTTGTATATTATTTTGATGGCTTAAAGACCATATGCCCCACATCCATTACCCAGCGAAAGGGTATGGGTTCGATTCCCGGTAAGATCGCAGTGAATTTGATAATTATTAAATTAAAAGTTTTGGTCAAAGACTGGGTGTTTGTGATGTCAATTCACATTATTTCTTCTCCTCCCATCCTTCCGATCCTATAACAACTGGGTGTAGCAATAGCGATTGGTTAACCACTAGTCCTTATCCTTCTTTCCCTACTACTCACTTTGAAAATAAAGTGAGGTTGAGCGAGTATCATTGAGTGAAAGAACTCGGATTGATCCGGCGATGTAGGTGCTTTGAAAACTAAAATGATAACGGACTAATTTGTACCCGCAAAAAAGGTAATGGTTGCCCGTAGTACATAAATAGGCCACCGGACGTCTGGCGTGTTACACAACATTAAACGTCATGTCAAAATCGGGGACTTCCGCGTGGGTCTACTATGAATTATGATCACGAAGCCGTAGTACAAACTACAAGACATGTCTGTTTTGATTTTAAATTATATTCACCTGAGTTTTTCAATTTTAACTCGGATTGAATCCTGTTTTTATACGAGAGGACAGCAAATCTTACATAGGATATGGATGACTCATTTCGTATTTTGAATTCGACTCTTTTTTTTCTCTATAGCTATCTATACTGCCCTGCTCAATCAAAACACAAGGTCTACTAACTAGTACAGGCGTGGGGAATTTGCGGCCTTTTGGCTACTCTGGTGCGGCCTTCCTTACAAAATCTCTTATTTTGTAAATTTTTGTAATTTCGTAAATTCTTGGGATTTTTTATGTCAAAACCCATGCTGTTAATTTTGGTAAATCATCAAATTTCCGGGCTTTAGAAATCGGCATGAAATTGTTCCCGGCCAAAATTCCCTAGTCAATGTTTGCTGCGGCCTTCCTATTGAATCAGAAAAATGAATGCGGCCTTTAGAGAAGAAAAGATTCCCCACTCCTGTACTAGTACAATAGTTTAGAGTCAGGCATCAAACATTCATTTGCCTAAAAATATCTTTCCGTTATCGCTACCTTTAACGATGCTTATTTTTTCGTTTATGATTAATCGATCTATTATAATATATTATGTTTATTACATCTCAATTTCAAGTGGCGTCTATTTTCATTGTGGTAGAAGTTCTTAGGACTTCTATCATTTCCTATTGTGAGGGGTTGATGCGGTAGCGGGTGTACCATTAAGCCACTCTTCGGACAAAAAATCTATTTTTGATTCATTTATGTCGGCATCGACTTGGTCGAGCATTTTTTTGTATTATTTATTAATAGCAGCACTTCAATTCAAACGTAAAAAGGTCAAGGAAGAAAACATCACAATATGTACGGCGACTGTCATATTTTTTTGAATAAAATGTCTTTTAAAAGTCTTAAGATATGCCACTATAACTACAATACATTACCGTTCGAATCAGCGTTGCCGAAATAGTAAATTTCACGTTGAAACATCACATTTTACATATAAGTTCATATAAATGCAATTTTTGTTTTGACTCCCCTAAAAAGTACAGATTTAAGACTACGCCTCTTTTTCATTTCTCACACAGAAATAACACTTACTGAAAAAATCTTGTGAAAAGAATCAATTTTGATTGAAAGTACACAAATGACGCCAGTGATCAGTTTCAATGCTACAACACTAGAACATCAAAAAAATAAATACTTCCACCCAACCCGAGATTCCGTCCAATTTTCAAAGCTTTTACATTTTTTTCTTTTTGGAATTCGAAAAATTCCTGGGCTTTTGATATCGGGCAGTGACAAAATTATTTTGAAATCTGCGAAAGACCTAAAAAAAGTCGTACTTTTTTTCGTTTTTGGAAATTCGTAAATTCCCAGCATTTAAAAATCGCCTGCATTTTTTTTAAATATTTCGAATCCCTCCACGAAATTACGATGAATGTTCAATCTCAGAATCCCGAGATGGCAAAACATGTGAATTTCGAAATTCCGGGATTGGATGCCCTAGTACAGTGCTTCCCAACCTTTTTCATGCCACGGCCCCTTAAATATGAAAAAATAATCTGCGGACCCCCGGAAAAAACATATATATAGAAAAATGACCATAAATAAATATTTTTACTTTCTACTGAAAATTTTCGCGGATCACCGTGAAAAAACTGCGGACCCCAGGTTGGGAAGCACTGCCCTAGTGCACACTAATAGCCACAACAACGACGCTGTGTGGTTATTTAATGTGTAGCATTTCAACTGACACAGAAAGGAGTATACCTTAACTAAAGGATAAATGATCACCGTAAATATAATATACATAAGTAACAAAGTAAAATAATTCTTCATTGGAATTTGTACGTCTCGCACATCATTTACAGACATTACTCATCTATACTCTCACTTGTGACGTTGCATTTGAAGATTGATATTAAGAAAATGATTTGGACAATCATGCATCATACATATCTAGTCATCCGATTAACTGATGACTAATCCTCGGCTGCTTTTTTTAACCGTCTGACTAAATGTACTTTTGAATTGTATTGCAAAAACTAATGGTGGCGTCATTGCTAAATTTGTGGTCGTATGCGTTAGCCTAAAACAAGTCTAATTCAGTTTTTTCTTTCAAATAAAAACATTATTAATTAAGGCAGGATACATTAATTCGTCTTCGTTCAAGCTTAACCCTTTTAATGCCGGAGGGCCGGAAAATCTGTCCTCCCTACCTATGCGAAAAATGCGCCTAGATAACAAATTTATACCTATTAAATTTTTATTTGTATTATGTAAGTTATCAGATGCGTAAAATGCGCCGGGCCGATTTTTAGGCAAATTGTGAAATTTAATTTATCAATCTTTTCGCAATGTAAAAAATGTAACGTGACATTATAGATAAACTCATTTTTTTTCACTTGCGTGCAAATATGCGAAAAAAATGGTTCTTTGTAAATTAATAAAATATATCCATTTTTTTTTCATTCATGGACTACTAATAGATTTTAATACATAATGACATAACAATTGTTACAAAATTAATATGTTTTGAATTGTGTTTTTTATGGATCTTAGTTTTATTGGTTTTAAATTTTCTTTATTAAACGTTTATATTTTTACTGTTGTTTCATGTTATTAAAATGCAGATAATATCTCCGAATATTATTTCCATATATCATAGAGAATATACGTATTTTTTTAAATAAAAATTTTCAATCCTTTTTTTGAAAAATTCTAAAAGATGTTTTTTATAGAAAACGCTTAGCAATTTTAGCATATGCATAGCAAAATCGTCCGGCATAAAAAGGGTTAAATACGCTTTGAAATTTTGCTTGCTCTAATTTCTGGAAAAACACTGACATTCATTGATATTCGAAACTCCTGCTAGTAACATAATATATTATTTTATCTCAATATTGAGCATTTTTGCTCCTAATGTAACTTATCTTAATATTTACATGGTTCTACGAGAAATTCTCGTTACTTAACCGTTTGAATACCGCGCAATTAAATCATTATTATGTCCCAGAAATACTGCGTGTTTTTGAGATAAATAATTCTGCCTAATATACACTCGAACTCGATATTTTAATAACCTATATTGACTCAGTATAGATAGCACTAGGGATTCTGAAGTCTCGGGTTTTTCAAAGTCCCGGGACTCGAGACGTGATAAAGTCAAAGTCCCGGGACTTCCCGGGACTTGGGACTTTTATTTTCCCTTCAATAAAATTATAAATTTATTAAAATTAAATATTTGTATGTATGTACTAAAAAGGGATGATAACGATACATGTATTGAAAAAATAACAATGAATTGGGTAAAATGATGACCGTTAACAATACAGCTGAAAAATAGTGAAAAACATTTGTAAATAAAACAAAATCAGTTATGAGCATTTAATTATAATATTTTGTAATTTGTTTTTGCTACAGTTATATTTTTTATACGAATATAAATTGATTTAAACAAATTTCTAATAACATAAAAGGATATATCTTTCTCCTAAACGTTTTTTAATATTTTGTTTTAATTAAACTATTTTTTTTTGAGCGTTGTTTACGCAGTTAAACGTATTTTTTTTTTCGTACGTACTTTAAAAGGCCGCCGAAAGTATGCGTTAATTAAAATAAATACATCTTTTGAACACATTTATTTATTAATAATGAAAATATTAAATTAATTCAATAATAAAATCAGAACCTCAAATCATACTTAGTATGTATTATTTACACAAAAGTTAATATATTATTTTTGCTTTTTAAAAATAATAATGAATTTAATGACGAATCAGACAGCCGATTTCTTATTTTTGTAATAAACGTTGTTGCAACATTGTTTTTCCAAAACATTGATCTTTCTTGTATTCTTTTCGAAAAACAATTAGTCCCAGCTGAACTGTTGATAATAAAACATTTATAATCCGCCTTGATTTATAACATAATTTTCTAGAAATAAATTTTTGTATTTCTGCATGTCTCTTCCCATCGAAAATGGTTGTTTCGTATTACTATATATAAATAGATGTTATTTGAAACTTCTACAATTATAAATCTAAACAGCTGTTTCTTTTATATGATCCCTTTATATATGCATACTTAATTTTGTTAAATCCCCGGCCTTTAATCTTTAGCCTGAATATATTGCATTTTTTTCAAAACAGATCTCGAGGATAGACACCATTGTAACTTTCTTTTAAGTCAAAGTTATCTTTTTAGGTCACATTAGCGATTGCTTGCATCCAATTTTATGTTGTTAGAATGGTTTTTTCAAGTCCCGGGACATTCAACAACAAAGTCCCGGGACTTACGACAGCAAAAAAGCTTAAAAGTCCCGGGACATCTCGACACAGAATCTCTAGATAGCACTACACATATTCATCATAATATTGCTTATATTCCATTAGAATACCAAGTATTTTATTTTTTAAATGTGTTGGACATTCGTGTTCGCTTGCATATGTTCCGGACACCTGTGTCCGCTTGGTATTCAAGTGGTTATGCTCAATCTTTGTTTGTGGAGAATAGGAATAGTATGATTGATCTAGGACTAGACAAGTAGTTAACATATTACCTTCGCTACACCGCGTTACTCGGGTTGCTTAAAACTAGGTCAACCAATCCCGTCCAATGTTGGTTGGATTGAGGATACGGAGTGAAAAATTTGAAAACAGGCAACCAGGCACAATTTTCGAAACGAGCCAACAAGCTACAAACAAAAAGGTCTCACATTTATCCATTTTTTGAAATCTGTCAGCGACCTTATAATCACTCAATCCCGAATTTTTTCACGACTCTGGTGAATGATGAATTCCGGGATTGGCAAAAATGTTTATCACGAAATCCCGGGATTGGATGCCCTACTTATAACGACTTGAGACACCACGGACATATATCTCTTTTTACACAAATCTATAAATCAATTTTTAAAACTGAATGAAGGTACTAATATTCGAAACAGAAGCTAAAGACTTCGACCACAATCACTTTAACTGCTTATTCGGCTTCTCTTGGAAACGCAACTTTATCTTCCTCTTTCAATAACTTGCACGACACGTCTATCTCAAAATATTACTTGCATATAAATTTATTCCACAGTGTAAATTTTAAAATACCGTTGAAACATTGCACATTATTTCTTTGTGCTGTAGCTCTGACAAATGTTTATTTTAATCTTCCATTTTGTTCACTTTTAAGGTGTTCACTATCAATACTTGTTGGAATGGCATTATAATAAAAAGTACCCTTTCCACATACAATTCATTGGATCAGGACCGATTTCGCTCATTGCGAGCATTATTAACTGATAAGAAAAATATATAAACAGTGCTATTTATACAAATTTAAATTGAAATAAAAGGTGTAAGCAACTATTAACAATAAAAGGATTTACAAATTACATTATAAGTACACAAAATTAAATTGCTTAACACCTATAACATACAATTAAAAAATTATCAAAGAGTAATAAATATAAGTGGCAAATGATGTCAAAATAACCCAATTAAAATTTGGGAAATTTTTAACAAAGTGAAACTACATTACTAAAGTAAATAACTTAATGATGATTTTGTGTTTTTCCCGCTTCCAAGTAATGAGTCTGTTTACTTCTTCCATTGTGTATTCCTTTATAAAATTAAACAGCTCAAAAATAGCTGTTTTATTTATTAAGTAAATTCCTTAATTTTCCACTAAATTGCTTTCACGATAATAGTATACATACACAATCATAACGGCAGTTTTTTTTCAGGAAACGTTTTACGTAATTTATTCATAGTGACACAAGCGCACTCTTGATTGTTATTTTGCCTAACAACATTTGACATGTGACAAATTCGTGCGTGATAAGACCCAGTGATAAATATAACAACGCCGCTGCGAATTATAATGATTCCTACGCGTTTCGAAAAGCTCTATATCTATCTACCCTGTTACGTCAGGTAGCAAAAGCTTTCTAAAAGCACTGTTTTATATAAAAATATGATTTTGTAAATGCACATGAAAATTAAAATATCAATATACAAGGGCTCTTCACAATAATGTGTCGGATATCTGCTGAATATTTAATCAATTATTGATAAAGCTAATAATAATTATTTTTATCAACAGAACAAAATAGCTGTATGTAGCTTTTAAAATTATTCAACTTACGGAATATCTAAAATAAAATGCAATCATTTTGGTTACAACATTGGAGTTATATTGTATAAAAACATATCTAAAAAAGGTAATAATGAAGATCCAATAAGTAAATTACACAAAATATTATTCATAATGTGTACTTTAATTTATAAAATAAAAATACTTGATTAACCCTTCCCTTACTATGCAAAAAAAGGACAAGCTCCTGAGCTGTGTACCCGTTACACATCAGGCAAACGGGAGTGAATAATGACAAATATATGTAGTACTGCTGTAGTAGTGTTGTATAATTGTCATGATTCACTCCCGTTTGCCTGATGTGTAACGGATACACAGCTCGGGAGCTTGTGCTTTTTTGCATCATAAGGGAAGGGTTAAACGCGGGGACTTTTATTGGAGATTAGACATCAATTGCTTTTATTGTTAGAAATGTCTTGTCACGTTTAATGTGTTAGGATCGAATGAAGACTTCTGTTTGTTATTACTGTCGTGTCGTTGAATTTCTTATTACTAGGAAATGTGTTATACACTTATGTATATTTGTTTCTGGGAATCGCGTTAAAAAAAATAATAAGTGTACAAATACATAATATTATTCGTTTTTTCTAGTGAACCGTGTTATTTTAAAATCGTATAAAAAAAGAGTTCAGTGTATTATTAAATTAAGCAATCGCTTATGTGGTTTCCGCACGGCCATGGCGACAGGACATGAATTTGTGAACTTTTCAATTTGTATCGATTTATCCAAGTGTCCAAATCTACCTACGGAATGAAATTTGATGGGACATCCCCGGCCTTGCTTTCGGGGTGCGCCAGCCCGGCCCCATCTTCACTCTGACCTACTTCACACAAAAGACCTTGTTTCACAAACCCGCACCTCACATATTTCCTAATTCGTCGCCATCAGTGTACATTGTATAATGGCAAGTAAATACGACGCCTATTTCCTGGGACAAGGCGGAAGCAGTTAACCTTTAGTTGTCTGGTAAAAGCATTGCTTATTTGGTCTAGCGCGACCTAAATGCATTTCTGTGTTGACGTTATAGTACACTAATCTGCTGCCCGGTTTCGCCTCCCTTCGGTAGCAGATAAGACATGGAATCGGTCACTTTGATATTTGAATATAAAATTTTACTTAGCTATCAATGTGTTACCGTTTTCAATTGAATTTGATTATTTAAATCAGGTTACTCTTCAGCTTGTTTTCGAATGATTTATCATTTTTCTGAGCCATAAGTAAGTAATTAATACGTGTCGTGTGTAGAACTATGCCGTCGATTATTTTATACAACCACACATAGCAAATTTTACAGGAGGCACAAAAAACGTATTTTGATGATTTTGGGACATACGCAGATTATGAAGTATACACAACCTCAAAATTCTCTGAGACTTCGAAACTGGTGTTTAATTGACATAATCTAATATTAATTAAAGAAATTGTCTTAGGAAAACCTTTTTCAGTCTTTTTTTCTTGGTTTCAATTTTTAGAAGCTCAATTTTTTTTCAAATTTAAAAGCTGAACTTAGATACTAATTCGGCATTTACAGCTTGCATCCTTTTTATATAACGTGTATCAAGTTTGATACATTGTGATTATCGAAAAAATCTGTGGGCTACGTCCTTTTTCCGTTCCACATTCGATATGTAATGTGAAACTGATTCTGCTTCATAAAGATAAAACATTACTGATGTATTTGCTTCAATAAATTACAATCACATAGATAACACCTATTGTTGTGTTAAAAATTACAATGAAATAATTCATTACACCGGCGATACAATACGCTATATGAATTTATGTAAAATACATGTCCCATCAATATCCCCAAGCTGTGTTGCCGTGTCGAAACGTATTATTTACAATCCTATTAGAATCGTCGATAAATTTATTTATATTGTCTGTTATTTAGTTAGCAGATTGGACGTGACAGCTCACAGTGTGTGCGTTGCCACTGTCATAGTTAATGTTAATGTGTTGGGCAACCCAACACGAATTCCGCGCGCTGTGCGGTGCAATTACCCGCAGCCAATGTTTATGTCGTAGATCAGTAATTGACGTATCGGTCATCTCGGTTGCTATTGATATCAATTTAAACTTTGTTGCAACTGTATCATTGGTACTCAAGTGGCTCGTGTGGGTTTCTTACGAATGTTTGACTATTGTAGATAACTTCATGACAAATGTAATGAAGAGATTATTAACATATAGCAAGTTTTTTTTATGGTGTTCACTGTCAATACTTGGTGTAAAGGCATTATATTAATACAAACACCATATACATTTTTTTTACCACGTCCGCTCCCAATGTGGAGCATATGGACTCCTAATTGAGTTTATCTCAACGGAAGTGTTTCTACGAGAACTGCTTGTTACTCAGTTGCTCAACCTCTCTTTTTCCAAAGAGTGTAGGAATAGAAGGAAAAGGCTAGGACAGGACTAGTGGTTAGCTAATCGCTCTCGATACGCGTCATTTATAGGATAGGATGGGTGGGAGGGGGGAATTCAAGACATCACATACATCCATGCCTTTGAAAATAAATTAATAAATCGATTGAAAAATCAATTTATAAAACTGCCCGTACTGGGATTCGAACCCGTGACCTCCGTAGCGGTAGCCAACGACGTTGACCACTCGACTACAAGTCTCATTCTCGTTTAACAGTGCTGCTATCATAATACTGTAGAAAATAGCCATAGACAAACATATATTGTTATATATGTGTATAATAGTAACTTTAAAAAAAAAACAATACACGTATTTACACAATGACAGAAACTCCGTTCTTTGATTGACACCCATTGATGTTGTCAGTGATGATATTTTGTGCAATAATATGTAAGTTTAATTGTGAAGGTAAAAATAGCAAAATACCCAAAACGTGTCACAGGTTAAAATTTGAATGCACACTACAAATGATTAAAAAAGGTGTCTATCTAGCTATTTATTATATTATTCCGTGAGTTTTCTACAGCATTCATTTTACAAAACTCTCATAATAATCATATTAATTTATTTTATACGCTCAATATTATGAAACTTTATTTATTATTTTATAACGTCTCTAAAAATATCTGCTTCGAAATAATAATATTGTATTTTACTAGCTTGGACGTCCGCACGGCGGGAAAGAAGAAGACCACCTATGATTTTGAAGTGTTGGCAGGAAAAGGTTAATCAGCCATCGCTATTGAAAAGCCCGCCAAATAAACAAACGGGTTCTCTTTTCGAAAATATCAATTAGAACAGATATCAAAAATAGAACTCTTTTAAAATCTAACCGAATTTAACGAGCTGGTACCCGATTGCATTGCTATCGAATATTAAATATTATTATTAACTATTTCTTATATCACAGCTGTAACTACTAAAATGGTAGGAGTTTGTATCTCTAATAATTACAATTGTTTTCAGACTATTAAGTACTAAGGAAAAAAAGTACACCAAATATAGTAGTGATCTAATTATCGACTCCGTTTATCAAAATATTGATAAAATTTAAACATGTACCTCTTAATGATGTTTTTTTCTAGTCAGTTGGAGACGTGTATGTATAAATTAAATAAAAACAAGGGAGCGTTAACCGCAAGGTACATCAATCCGAATACATTTTCAATGATTTCCCAAATGACTTTTTGTCATTAAACATTAATAAAAATGGTTTAATTTATTGATATTTAACGTCAGTACATTATTTATTTTACTATCCCTTAGCGACTGATCGAATTGTTTATAAAGCGTTAACTTGAACACACTGAAAGAGTTTTTTTTTTTTAAATAAATAGATATATAGGAATTTCCTTTTTTCGCTGTTTTGTATCGAAAGTGTTGTCAAGTTGTAGTAGGTGAACTTGCCAACGCGGGAAGACATTAAACAGGCGTGCACGTGGCAACACTCATACATATTGTTTTTTTTACGTGTTTCACAACCGAGTCCCATTGCCAAGTGATTCCCTTATTTTTTTTATCTGATTCATCTTTATTTTATATAATAATTACATGGATCATAATTCCATAAATTATTTTATTATTCATTATTAATTTATTTTTTAATGCGTTATATATTCCGATAATACTGGCGTCCTTTTTACGCGGTCACGGCGACTACTAATATATATTTTTTTCTGAATATTTTAATAATTAATAATTACCACAATTAACACATTTTAATTTTATTATTACCACAGCTATTTATTTATAATGGCAATGAGTTATTTATTATTTATAATCACATAATATTCAAGCTAACATATTATTGTGTCATCGGTCTAACACGGATACGTTTTAGGACATGGTTGACTTGCTCCAGGACCGAACGTGTTAAAAATTGATGATTGTTTTATTACGCCAGCATGCAAGGAGTAAAATTTCTACATACAACTCATACAAAAAGGGTATTTAAAAAGTTATTAATTTTGTTTCCAATTTAAAATGAATTACCATAAATTAATTTCAATTTCATCATTGCTTGCAGCATTTTTTTTTAGTAAATGTCCGCTCCCAATGTGGAGTATATGGCCTCCTTGTGGAGGTATCCAAACGTAGCTTTTTCTCTACGAAAAATGTTTGTTACTCAGTTTCTCAACCACTCTTTTTCAGAGAGATTATAGAATGGAAGTAAAGTATAAGGTTTGAACTGGACTAGTCGTTAACTAGTCGTTAACTAGTCGTTAACTAACTTCGCTTCGCCACGGATTCTACTTGAAATAGTGAAATGATATACGGTAAAACACACCCTGGGAACAAATTAAATGGTCAGAATTTAAATCAACGTTTGGTCAGAATAAAAATGTTATACGGTCAGAATATCTTATAACCATTTTGAATTATGATTATTTACACTAACCGATATATTATGACCATTTAATATAAATTCTGTCCGGAAAATACGAGCCTTAAGCTACTATCAAATGATTGTCACGAGCTTCTCGGAAATAAACAACAAATACTTCTTTCTGATCGATTCTTTCTTTTTTATATATTTTTAAAGTTTAGACATTTGATAGTATGTCCTCAAAAGAATTTTTCAAAATTTTAATTATTTACCGAGTTAAAGTGATTTTGGTGACGCAGCAACTAAGCTGGTCCGACCGGACGTTTTTCTCGAAACTACGTATCTTAAGTTCTACCAAACTGATTTATTTGAAATTTTGTGTGAACCTTCTATATACATCTCTCTATAGCCCGTAGCAGATTTAAGTCAAAATTTTAATTTTTACTTTTTTTTAAAAAAATTGAAACTTAAAAAAAACGTAAAAATTCAATTTATGTTTTCCAAACGGCTGCCATTTTCTGAAAAAAGTTTTTACTTCTTCGAGGTAGGGGGTCTAGCGACATTTTTATTAATTAAGAATCCGTTTTTTTTTTTTTTTACAGATGATCAGAAAGGTTGGAATCGTGTACGTCAAGACACCGCCTTTTTTGTACCCCTCCCTTTACCAACCGATAACTTTTCGAGCTTTTAATTTTTTTTTAATATATATTTTCAAAATATAAATAAACGAATAGTGAAAAATGGCCATTAAAATTTTTCTTTGTTTATTTTTTACAGAGCTCGAAAAAACACCCAAAATTCGTGCCTCTACACTAGAATACTTAAGTTTATATCGACCTTCTCTTTGCTAGTATTCTCACTAACTAAGCAAAATCAGTATTAATTAACAATGGTGTATGTACGCTGCATTGTCTTATTTCATCTTTGCTATCGTCCAAACGTCGGCGTGCTTTTCCGAATTGCGATGTCTCGTGCGGAGCCAAGATCTGGGATCGGTCGGCAGTAAAAGCCGAGCGGGCTTCTCAGTTATTTCGAGCAATGGTGCACGCCCACGCCAGCAGCGTACGTTGAATTACTATATTGAATCCTCGTACTCCCAGCCGAGATGTGAGTCATGCATTCGGCAAGAGACAAGAGTCCCTGAAAATGCTGACTGCACATCGAAAGTAGAAACTGATTCAATATAATTTGATGTCTTCAGAACCAAAGTAAATATTAGGTTTTGTTAATTAATTTATTGATTTGGTATTTACTTGGTAGAACTCCATTATAATAGGGTAAAAATATCAACGTATTTTAGTTCGACAGTTTTTTTATATTTTTATATTGTTAATTAATAAATACCTTTATTTTGCTATCATTTGTTTCGCTTGTACCAATATGATAAATAATAAGAGAAATATCATTCTTTTAAATTGAAATATGAATTGCCATTTTTTTTAATTACCATGTCCGCTCGCAACGTGGAGCATATGGACTCCTAATGAAGTGTATCTCTACAGAAGTGTTTCTACGAGAACTGCTTGTTACTCAGTTGCTCAACCTCTCTTTTTTCAAAGAGAAAAGGAATAGAAGGATAGAGCTAGGACAGGACTAGTGGTTAGCTAATCACTCTCGGTACGCCCCGCTCATAGGATAAGATGGGTGGGGGGTGGGAATTCAACTGATCAGTTGACAATGCTCACAATGAGCGAAACCGGTTCTGATCCAATATTTTTTTTGTGGAAAAAGTACTAAAAATGTTTTATTATTTTGATATTCATTTATATATGGTAATATAGTATAATTTATTCAGCACAATGCTACCACAGAAGTACATAGTTATTACACTTATCTTCTACTGGTTTGTTACCACTTGTCAGTTGTTACTACTTCATCGGAAACTGAAAGTGAGTCTGGCTTACTCTATCGGAAATCATAACGTTAAAAGTAAAAGTTATCGTTAAACAGAAAACCGTTATTGTACTAGCGTTCACCGCGTTTGGAAACAATACATTAGGAATGTTTTAGTCGAAAGAATAATAACTAATTATGATATTGAAATGAAAAATGGTTTGGGAGAAGGAATACCTTCCTCCTCGCGCTCACTGACACGGCGGACATATCTAAATGACAGGTGAGGGTGCAGCGATCATAATTTCACAAATAAACTGCAAGCCTTTTTTCCCTTACTACGACTGAGGAGAGGAGGCATGTCAAACTCGATTTATCCTGCTGGCTATATAAATTCATTTACATTTGAGGTAACGACATTTCACTAAGCAAGTATTTCTAAAATAATTTGGTTGAATATTTTAAGCTGGTTATAATTTTCAAAATTTACGTTAAAATGCTGATCGATATTTTTTTATAAAGCATTATTTAAATATAGAGCTACGAGAAGAATATCAATCAATTGAATACAAATCGACTTGGGCTATTCCTTATCCTTAGCATGACTTAAATCAATGGTCTGAAGGTATCAGGGTGTGCAAGGTGTGCGCCGCACATCCTAAATATAAAGCGATATATGTTGAATATATCTGTTGTGCGGTAGTATACCGTATTTCCAAAGGCGAGCGTTGTGCCCAGGCGCACGACCTGCCTTCCCATACAACTGCATACAGTCGTGCAGTCTAGGTACGCGCAGCGTGGAGCGATTTTTTTTGTACGCAACTTAAACGTCGAAAGGAGGTCTGTTTATTTACAGCACAGGTGTATGCGGTTCTCGGGCGTTCTTTCGAAAATTTCACGTCTTTACTTTTGTATAAGATTATTCTTTATTAACAGTTCTACTAAGTAAATTCTAATTCAATCAATATGTTCTACAAGTTAGTTGACTGTTTTCGGTTGAAATTATATTATTAATGCATTATTTTTGTGTTTATCGATTACCAGTTTGTACTAACATTGTTTTTCTTTTGTTTTGTTTCAGGTAAGCTTCTACAACTCATCTTCCCGCCATCGGTGTCATCTTATTTAAATCCTTCCGAATTTGGCAGCAGTCTATTTCGATATCCGGTAAAATATCCATAATAGCACGTTTACATATTTATTTTTTATATGCAACAATCTTCTCCGACCGCAAGACATCGCTTGTTATATAGTATCCACTAGTGGCTAGGAAATCCAATCCCGAACTCTTTTTGCGATCCCGGGATTTATCATTTACCATACTATCGCCCACTGTGGTATAGTTGGTTAGAGCTTGCTCTACCGACCAGGTGGGTCTGGGTACGATTCCCAGTAAGGTCAATGTCAAATTTAGATATTTGAATTTAAATTTGAAACCTAAGACATGGGTGTTTGTGATGTCAATTTACCTTGAGTTTATCTCGAGCGACTTACATTACTAAAATTCTCATCGAGTTTTTTCTCGTATAATCTTTCAACTTTAAAATATTTGGCGCATTGGCATAAGCTGTAATGCCAAATATTTTATTTTTATTTTAAAAATTAAAATAAAAACAGTTACTTGAGAATTTAAAAATTCATAAATTGAGAAATTCTAAAATAATTTTCAGCTCGGAGACTTGAAAAAGTTAGGAATTCTAAAATCATTGAAAAATGTGATAGCTTTTTTTTTGCTCTCTTCTCCAAAAATGTCGAATTGGCGATTTTCACTAATATTTAAAAATGTGAGACTTTTTTGTACGTTCTTTTCCTTTCACAGTGTTACGGGTGCCAGCGAATCCGGCGCAAGATTATTTCTTTATCGGATTAAACGGATATTTCACGTGTTATATATAGTAAATCCCGGGATAACAGGATCGCAAAATTAGTCTCGGGATCCCGGGACTGGAGGCCCTAGTATCCACCGCGTCGACGCGTAAATATTACAGATAAACATGCGAGTATTCTTATTTAAATAATGTGACATTTGTGGATATCCGTTGGTAAGGAATCGATTCGCCTTAACGTCGGTCACGTATCGTATACTTCCCGTCAAACAGTCACTCTGCGATGTCCACTTGTAACAATGTGTCATATCTCCACAATCATTAAGTTCAAATAGCGGACTTACTCGACAAACTGCCTTAAGTGGACATCGCAGTCCTTATGTGGCCAAAGAAACTTATCGCTTAAATTACTTCAAATAGTGCCAGGGTTAATGTTGTTCTCCGTTAATGACGTCATACTTTTTTTTATGCTAGATTCACCCCTCGAATCCTTTGTTGTCCCATTTAACTCGCGGCTCGGAGACTAAAAAAATACTTCTCTGCCGATGGAGGTCGTTTAGGGACCCCAGTGGTTTCTTCATTATTGGTCTTATTCCTTTGAATTTCAAAAAAAAATAGTCTAAGGGTTTTAAAATATCTCTCTGCATCATTCCTCATACATTGTTTATAAAAATCCGTGTTTTTTTAAAATAAATAATCATATTTTAAGTTGCGCGTAAAAAAGACGTTATTCCAATACAAATATAAATTTGCAACTGACGCGTTTAGCGCAGTTATCTTACAAACGATCGCTGATAAGCGGGCGCTTATCTCGTTATCGCATCGCGTATTTATATAAACTACAAAAGGTCCAAAAAACTGATTTAAGAATACCTTAATTATAAACATTGTATCACCCATATTAAATTAGATATTTAAGAAAATGTGGGTATTGGGGTCGCATTTCTTGAGCTTAGAACCGGAAAAGTTAACCACAAAACATTGCACCCCCTTTAATTTTGTTATTGTATTATGGACGTCTCATTCTCAGCGACTTCTTAGGGCAGCAGTCTCCCTATCCTAACTCCTTTAAAAACGTGATTTTGAACGATTGAGTAACAATCAGCTATTGTAGAAAAGCTGTTGAGATAAGCTCTATTAGGATTCATCATACTTTACATTGGTAGCGGACATGCGAGAATTTATATATATATATATATATATAGATTTTTTATAAATATATTATGATATAAATGCATATTTTTTATTCTTACATTGCAAAAATATTTGTCAGTAGCTGTTTGTCTGTCTGTCGCCTGCTGTGGCTCAGTTGGTTAGAGCTTGCTCTACCGATCACGCAGGTTTGGGTTCGATTACCGGTCAGATCACAGTGAATTTGAGAATTATTCAATTCAGAGTTGTGATCGAAGACTGCGTGTTTGTGATGTCAATTCACGTCATTTCCTCTCCTCCCATCCTTTTGATCTTTTAATAACTGGGCGTAGCAATAGCGATTAGCCAACCACTAGTCCTGTTCTAGCCTTATCCTTTAAAAAAGTGAGGTTGAGCAACTCCTGTTGAGATACCTCCATTAGGAGGCCATTTGCTCCACATTAGGAGCGGACATGGATTTAAAAAATAGCTGTTTGTCGATTGACTTCGCTGTGACAGGCGAAACGAAAAGGTGAACGTGACGGGAAAATGTTTGATTTCGTTTAATTCAAAAAATACAAGTAATATAACCTAACCTCAAATTTTGTACAGGGAAATTATAACGTACTATTCCTATAGCGTAATCCCAATCTATACGCTATAGGGGAGTTGACTATGTACAATACTGATTTCTGAAAAAAAAAATCGTTTTTTTTTTTTTTGTTAGATCCAACTGTAATTCATTGAACATTTTGATTAGATGAAATGAGCGAAACTCAACTGGAAATCTCTCATCGTATTCTGTCTAGTCGGAAATAGGCTCGGCCTAGAGTAAATATTTATTCAGATGTACGGCATCACGCAAAACCAATGAATTTCAAAGAACAAGTTTTTTTGCTATCCAACTCTATAGTACATCCATTACGTAATTTAAATTTCAATGAACAAGAGAGTTTATGAGTTAAAAAATATCAATTGTGGTCAGAGAATGATAACTTAAGTTTTGTACTTCTTCATAAATCATATGTATATGTGTTATCTTTGATGAATTTGTTTTTATATCACTTATTTGTCATTATTTCATAGATCTTTGTGTGATTATAGGTTTAAATGTATCATTGATTATGTAAAAAAAATATCATTGAAAGACGATAGCTAATCTGAGTTGTATGTAGGGCTTCCATGCCGGTTTATTGCCTGTATTAAAAAACCGAAACCCGGTTTATTTTTCACGGTTAACCGGTTTTAATTTAAAAAATATCTTTTCTCTTTGAATACAATGGGTTTTTTATACAACAATTCATATGTCGGGTCCTTTGCTCAGTGGTCAACGTCGTGGACTTTTTTGACTGATCTTACTGGTTGAAGTTCCAGTATGAACAGCATTGTTTATTCGAAGGCATGGGTGTTTTTAATGTTTAAAAATAATTCTTAGATATCGTGGCGCACTTTCTTTATATCCCTGAAAAACGACATGCTAAGAGTATACATACACCTACGAGGTATTGTTTATACTTAAGTAAGCATAATGCCTTAGGTATATTATTTGTGTGGTGTGGTTCCTGTTTAAACCGATTGACCAGTTTTTAATTTGAAATAAAAACAACAACCGGTTATTTGCTTTACATCGTTCGTTGGATGCCCCTAGTTATATAAAATGTCCATATTCAAAAAATAAAACACTCATTTCCACTTATTCCACTTTTATTGTATATGATCAGGACCTTCTTTCTCATGAAAACTAATAATAAAATACAATATTACAATGCTATTTATACAGAACAAAATAAAATTACTAGGGCGTAAGTGTATAAATTAATCATTTAATTTTTAAACATAATGCCTGTTCACCAAGTATTGAAAGTGAACATCTTAAAGTGAAATTTACTTGTTTCGTATTACTTTTTTAAATATCAGAATTAATAAATGTTATTTAGACTTAGCGTTTTCTGGCAGTATATCGACGTAATTTGAAACAGTTATTCTTAAAAAATGATTCTTACGATCTCAAGGGCCGTTTGGAAATTGAATAACCATAATGCCTAGTTTGGCTCGTATTCATAAGGCAACACTATCTCAGTAGTATTGCTATTTGATTTTATATTATTTCCATAAATCGTGTTTGCCGCGTCAATTTACGTTGAATTCAAATCTAGTATGTTTATCCAGCTGTCGGGGGATTCTATTGTCCAGATAGCTGGCAACATTTCGCTACTTTATATTCATCCATAGTTATGAAATGACACTGTTTTTTGTATTGTAAGTTGTTGAATCTTGAAACGGGCATACATAATATAATGGCTATTACCAGAATCTGACCGTATAAGGAAAAATAAATACAACATTTTACTTGGTTGACATTGGAATAATCGTGCTTGTGAAGGAAAATGTTTGTATAGTTGTTATGCGATCTCACTGGTAAAATATGCGTGTATAAGGTAAACTATTCATTTCTGTTGTCCCGGCAAAGTTGTGTTAGCTATTTTAAACACAGGATATAGCTTAATACATATTATCTATTAAAACACCTTTCACTCCACACTTTTTTTCATCCATATCCGCTCCCTAGTCAACACAAATGGCCACCAAATGGTTTCTCCAAGATTCTTTGTCCACCGCCAATCTTCATGCCAGCGTCCCAGTGGCTTTCCACGACGACGGGATCCATCCGGTTGGTATGATGCTTTCTTGAGGCATCCGCAGCACATGTCCAAGCCTAGTCCGTTGTCGCTTCTTAACTTTGGAGTTTAGACGTGGTAAAGGGATTAATTTGTGTCCGTTTCATTCAATTTCATCACTACTTAGTTTATTTCCCTGATAAATAAAGTTGACGACAGATCAATTTTTAAATATCCAACAATTCCCCAATTCTTATTAAACATAAATATCATCACTAAAATAATCGAAAGTATTATTTAAAAAATTAAAAATCTTGAAAAAATATGACGACTCATTTTTCACAGCGAATGCAATTTATTTTCGCTCAGGTCGTGCCGACAACGTTTGCGAATGATAATAACAGTTTGCGAACATATGGCCATCTCTTTGTAGCCACTTATTTCTTGCAATTTACATTGAATCACCACTCCGTACCTCCTGAGAAACAGCGATTTCTCCTTTATTGTCGATCTAGTGACAGTAAGTTGGGAATCCCGCAACATTCATTTCAGAATCAGTGAAGTGTCAATTATTTATTTACAATCTATCAACCCACGGCTGTTGGCTTTTTTCATGACACACATTTTACAATTGGCTTTTTTTTAAAAATATGTTTGGAATATAAATATTTACATGAATCAATGCAATCGTTGCTTGGAAACAGACACTCTGGTCAACAATCAACAATTGCATATTTTCGTCTGTAAAATTGGAATAAATTGAAATGAGTGTTCTATTGTTTTTTTAAATATCAACTTTGGAAAGGAAAAAATACGTAACCCACAGTTTTTACAAAGCTTTTTTTCGATAATTACAATGTATACAACTATTCACGTTCTATCAAAAAGATGTAAGCTGAAAATGGCGAACAACTATCTAAATGTAGCTTTTTATTTTGAACAAAGACCTGTGAAAATTGCAATCAGGAAAAAAGACTTTAAAAAGTTTTAAATCAGTCTCCACGCACTTCATTCAACGTTGTGTATATTTCATAATTATCCTTTTGCCCAAAATCAGCAAAAAACGTTTTTTGTGTCTTCTGTAAAATTTGTTATGTGGGCGTTACGTCATTTTTCCTTTCCACAGTTGATATAATACCTCCACCGAGTATTGACAGTAAACGACTTAAAATTGAACAATAATAAAGTTAAAATTTCACATTTACTTGAAACTGGAGGTGTTAGATAATTTCTCTGCAATAAATTGATACGTCATCTTCAATAGACATTAATTTATAGACTCTTTTATATTGTCATAATTATAATACTAATAAAATAAGTGGTTTTCGCACTCCTTGATTAGCAGTAAGAGATACCGTGGACGCCATTGCATGAGCCTTCGCCATATGGTTTGCCACCATTTCCTTTGTAGGACATCAGAATGACCTCTCTGACCTTTCACCGAAGACCTTATTAAGCTCGTCGGAGCTTTGTATTAGCGATTATATATATTTTTTATATTCCTACTATAAACAGCATTTAATTGATATTAAAGTTTTTTAAATGTATACTTAATATTAATTAAGTAAAATTGCTACTGTGTAGCTTCTGAGTCGATAGAAAATTGTTTTGTTCAATATTTTATTACATTGTTATCGTCAGCTTAATTTGATTACGAAATCTTACTATCAGAATTTCTCTGTTAATATTAGTAGAAAATAATAATATTAAAAATAAAACACTCGTCTTAATTTCACGCAGAGGTTCCGCTAATCAAGACCATTTTAAACTGATTGAATTATAAAGCTAACAACCCTGTATGGCATATAATCATTTCATAAGATATAGAACCGTGCTGTATGTTGAAAAATCATTATTTTTGTAGACGACTGGTCTGAGTTATGTTTGGAGTCACATGAAACAAATTATTTCTGTTATATTTGCTATGGTCTACCTCCTTATTAATTCGAAGTTAATATAAACGAAATTAAAAAAAAAAATCCTTTATCACTTAATTAGTTGACATACCTACGTGATTATTTTATTTCTGGAATCATATTGGCAGGAAGCAAAGTTTCTAAAGAAATTACCCAAACCACAACAGGAATTGTATTTTTTTTTATCGAATTGTGGTCAGGTCCTTACAATTGTGATGTATATTTAATTATTGAATTACGTATAGCAAACAATGTTACGTTTCCTGTCCCTTATAGATGTATTTTTCAAAATAGCTGTGACTTTAAACCCTATATATTTTTTGTAAGAATGTTATTTGCAATACATAAAATATGGTAGATGTGTATCAAAGCGAATTTTTTCCGCTGTTGCAAAATTTATTATTTGAACTCTTAAAAAGGAATTTATTATATGTATACTTTTTTTCCCATGTAACGCGATGGAACGGTGTTCAGACACCTTTTCCACTATACATTGTTAATGTTTTAAAGCAATGTTCGCATTTTGTTTCCATTGAAAACTGTTTGATTGTTTATGCTGAAATACGTTTGAAAATATTTTTTATATCATGATCTCCCCTCATGAAAAAGTAGGAACAGTAAAAAAAAATTATCATATCCATGAGATTTCTGTTCGAACGCGTTGATATTTGTGATATCTATCTTTCTATCCGTACACTCTTTAAAAAAAGGAGGTTGAGCAACTGACTAACAAGCAGTTCTCGTAAAAAAAACTTTTTTGACATACCTCCATTCGGAAGTTACATTCTCCACATTGAGAACGCAAATGATGTATCTATTTAAATCAAATTTGACTAGACATTTCACTCAAATAGCGGCAAAACGAAAATTCTAGATACTTGAAATCAGGGCCTCATTGTACTTTATAACATCGTCCATTTCAAGAAAACTGTTATTCAAAATATATTACCGGTATATGTAAGAGTTTTGTTTTATAAAAACAATATGTTTAAAATTTTTAGCCCATTGGCAATTCTATAACACCAGCCAAACAACCTATAACATTATTGCCGTGTGTCAGAGGTCTGCACGGGCCGAAATTTATGAAATAACCCGGCCGGACTTAATGCTACACTTGTTACCAGAACCACCCAACCCAAAGCTTAGATATATTTTTATAAATTCTCTCGGGCCCTCAACGTTGTACCCACCAACACCCGCTACGGTTCACACTATTCTTACAGGGTGTATTCCATAGCGTAACAGCGTTAGTCATGTTCAACGTTTTGCCAGGGATGTCCCGAGAAGAAATTCTTCAAAACTTGGTTGCATGCACTAAACTCTACACAGCGGTCGGCAAACTTTTTTGATTCACGGTCCACTAAATTCACAATTTTAATCCAGCGGACCACTAACTGGACTTACGTGTTTAATATTACATATTCAAATAAAAGTGATCGAATGCGTCTAAAGATGCACCAAGTTTATAAAATAATTTCAGATCTCTGCGGACCACCAACATTTTCTCACGGACCACACTTTGCCGCCAGCTACTCTACAGTGTGCAGCATAATAAATGAAATAATTAAGTGAAGCTTAGATTTATTAGATATTTTTTAAGATTTAGAATAATGCATGGTATTTTCTTTTACTGTTTTGTTATGAATAGTATGCCACATATTGTTTTCTAAAAAATAAATTCCTTATCCGGTCCCGGCCCGAACCCGAATCTCGATCAACCCTACTCGCCCGAACCTGGGCCAGTGCAGACCTCTACCACGCGTGCACGCTTTTATCGTCTTACAATTTTATTTCAAACACGATTCAAACTGAGACCTTTGATTTCGTAATACGACAACTAAATCACCAAGCTGCTCGCCCACGTAACTCCCACACGATATCAAATCAATACCCACTGCACGAAATACATAATATTTATTGCATTGAATTCATTCATAAAATAGTTCCGATGAATGCGCTTGACCGATGTTGAAACTTCCAGCAAGCTTCATGTCATTATAACTCATGAAGATACAATTAACCCTCGTTTTTAACGTTTTCCATTGACACGTGCAGCAAAAATATTCGATAAACACATTTACACAACCAATTTTTTTTTGCACGAGCAATACGTTCCATGCGAAAAAACCGTGTAAAAGATGGTATAGTCAGTGGTGTAGTGGGGCCAGGTCGGCAAGCTGGCACCTAAAAATAAGCCAGGCGCCCTGCCACCTTTTTGACCTGCAACATAATTTTCAAGTACCAACATACATATATTCAAAATAATGTTCATAAAATTTAAAAGCATTATATCAAAATTGATATACCCAACGGATTTTACAAAAATAAATTCGTTTTTTTTTATTGATTTAATTGTTAAAACCTGTGTTTTGTTGAACTTCGGACGGTTATAAAAAAAAAAAAAAAATAGGGAAGAAATCAATGACCGACCTGGTACCTATTTATTTATCACTACACCACTGGGTATAGTGTATAGATAAATAAGTGACATGTTCCATAATATCAACCCGTAATAGACAGAAATCGTAACCGACAATTTATAAGTTTTACAGGTTTTTTTAATTATGTTTGAAAAAGGATTTCTTTAATTGCGATTAATAAGTAGTAATATATGGTCAATGACTATCCTGCTATTATAATAATCTACTTTCAGTTCTCTAGATCAGTGTTTCTCAAACGGGGTACACGTGTAACATACGATAACAAGTAAAAACACTAAAATGCACATTATTAGAACTTTTTCTGCATACTTAATTAGCTAATGTACTAGTGGGTCATCAACCCATTCGCAAGATTTGACGGTACACACCTGAAACTAGCAGAGGAAGACATTTGTATAGATTAAAAAACGATTCATAAAGCCTCAATTTTTGGGTTAGAGTGGTCAGCATTTTGGATATCGCTTTGGAGTCAATATCCTCGATTGGTTACAACAGTAATTAAATCTGTTGCCGTTTGGATCGTCGTATCTTTGCGAATATGGTTTTTCAGCGCTCGTGGAAATGAAATAAAAAGAACAAGGGCGGTTACAGATGGTGGATGACAAATTACGTGTTTGTTTATTTAACATAAAGCCGCGTTTTGGTAGAATACTAAAATATTTTTTTTAAATTGGTACCTACGCTATGATTTTCTGTATTCATATTAATAAGGAACATTTCCTTTTTAAGGCATTTTTATTTGATGTTCCGCGTAACAAATCCAATTCACCAGTGTGCCGTGAAGTAAGAAAGTTCGGCTGACACTGTTTTAGATGGTCTGTATACTCACATCAGCTCCGTGGAACACCAGTGCATAGTTTGGGAAACCTTGAATTGGTCCACAAATTAAAGCTGATCAAATCTTTGCCAAAATAACTGACACGTAGACTATTCAATTATTGTTTTTTTTTTCCACCAACAATGTGACGGCAATGTCACAACCGCTGTCAAGCCAACACCAACTAGATCGCGCCCCGTCAAAATAATCGTCAATTTACCATTCATGATAGCAGCGAGGTGGATATATTGTACGAATTGTTTTATGAATGAAACAACTAACCACGTGGGAGAGACGCAGGCCATTAAATATCGATCCACAGTCCCCGCTTACCTGCAATAATTAATTACCATTCAATGTGCCGCTATTATGCCTTGGCGGGCACACCTGTGTGCTTCATATTACTATACACGGGCAACACGTAGTAATAATTGCGTTTTTGTTTCGTGCATCGTGTTTTAGATGAAATGGATTACGTTAATTACACGACCATGCTATGAATATTATATATGATAAGTATAAATGTAATTTATTTTGAAAATAGTGTGTCAACTAAAAACGTATTGCAATTTTTGTTTCAATCTGACGATGTCGTGATGCCAGAACTGTTATCAACTTTACTTAATTGTATTTTTGTGGAATTAAATACAATTCACTGCTTAAACTTATTTTGGTGAAGTTATAATGGCCTGCTGTGGCCCAGTTGGTTAGAGCTTGTTCTATCACTAGATCACAGTGAATTTGAGAATTATTCAATTCAAAATTGTGATCGAAGACTGGGTCTTTGTGATATCAATTCACTTCATTTCCTCTTCTCCCATCCTTCTGATCTTTTAATGACTGGGTGTAGTAATAGCGATTAGTCAACCACTAGTCCTGTTCTAGCCTTATCCTTCTTTCCCTACTACTTACTTTGAAAAAAAGGGAGCGACTGAGTAACGAACAGTTCTTATAGAAAAAAAATAACTTGTCGAGATACCTCCATTAGGAGGCCATATGCTACACATTGGGAGCGGACATGGATAAAAAAATCTCGAAATAGGCGGAACCAGTCCTGTGGATTATGTACAAAAAAGTGTTTTATTTTCAATATAATTTTTTTCTACCAAGAATTGACGGAGAAAATCTTAAAAGCGATAAATATAAATATACGATACAATAAAATTGTCTTTCCCATTCAGAAGTTACACGGTAGCAATTTTACTTAATCACGTGATTTATACCAGTGCTTCCCAACCTTTTTCATGCCACGGACCCCTAAATCTGAAAACAATAATCTGCGGACACCTGAAAAAAAATATTTCACATGTTAATATTTTATCACTAAGAATTTTGAAAGAATGAAAATTTTCGCGGACCCCAGGTTAGGAAGCACTGATTTATACCATTCTTTTTTTTTAAATGAATGTCCTTCCATCAGCTATGTTTAGTATTTCCTTCTTATTAATCTATCGTTATCCTAATTGCATGTGATCGTTAAACTTACTCTACATTTTAAAACTAAAACAGAATCTCTTCACTAATTGACGTCAAATTGGCCTTCAGACATTTTTTTTGATTCCCGTCCCGTTAATATCAATTGATTCGTGTTTAATCGCCAGAGTTGTTACTTATGGCTGAGTTGTTGTCGTAGGCAGGCCTCGCTTCCCACGCCCGCCCTACTTGTAAACTAACTAAATTACTCGACGGTTCCTATTCACGACTGACTGCCCACTGCGAATTCAGACCGAGATGAAATCTCAATAAATGGTGTGAATATGTCAACTTTTGGAGTGTTGTGGGACAGTCTGTTTCCGGTTATCTCGCTATTCTACAAAAGGTAAGTTCAGCATTCATGTACACACATATATAAAAAACGTCCAAATACGTATGATAAAGAGTAATCACAGAAGATTTTTTTTAACCTAAAATGTTTATTAAATTTGAATCGTTCAAATTATGTACATTCACACAGTTTTTGTCACTAACGGCCCGGGTTTCGCCTTTTGGCATATTCAGGCATTCAAGTGCACGGATGAACTTGAACTGACGCTTAGCAAATGAATGTTTCGTGTTTATATAAGAAATAAATGCATCACTGAGTTTAAAGCTATTTCTGGCGAAAAGGATAAGCCCATGGGAAAACCCACAGATTTGAGTAGCGAGTAGTGTTAAGAATTATATTTATTTTGTTTGAATTTGAATATTTATTTTGTTATTTTGTTTGTATTTGAACGATTCAAATTTAATATTGATATTCCACCAAGCACCTTCAGTCGAAATCTTAAATTATAAAATGTTTATCTTTACATTCTTGAAAAAATGTTGGTGATGCTCGAGATGAGCGAAACCGGTCCTGATCCTAAATAATTAACGTGTTATTAGTTTACAAATCTATTTTTTTTTTTCGATTAAAAAATGACAGTGATTTCATAATAATATAAATTACTCTCGTTATATGTTAAAATATGGCAAAGAAAATAAAATACTCGATAAATAATTCACAAACTTTAATTTGAGGTTGCCTGATTTTCCCGTACAATATTCTTTCGAACACAAAGGTTGGGGACAAGCAAAAAAATAAACAATATGCACAGGTCTATTTTCCGTGTAAACCTGACTCTAATATTAAATTGTGCGGAATATGATGTATACGGAAGTTTCCGTGTACGGAGTTTTATTGTACGGAAAAGTCCGTTCATCGCAATTTGAAGTTAAATTTTACAAAACAAGAATTTAATTGTTTTGATTCATGATAAATTTTGTTGAGTAAATTTTGGTTGATTGACATTATTTCGTTTCATCGCTCATATAACGCTGCCTGTCGTATGTTATTTTTTTACTTATGGTAGCAGTAAATTATGCATATGGCATCTATGATATCGAAACTTCAAAAAAATACCAATATATTTGAATTGTTACTGATCGATTTGCGTGGGCGTGGAGAATATCATTTTGCTGGTTGATATGCGTGGCGCGTGCTGCCTAACCTTCTTTGGTCACGTCAATCTTCATCTAGATATTTATGAATTTTATTAAAACATCCGCATAATATTGAAGAATTACATTTACATACCATAGTGGAAACCTTTTGAATACTCAACTTGTCGAGTAAACAATACATTTGTTATATTTGTTTCATATTGGCATATGCCTAGTGATATTACTCGTAATTTATTTTAGAGCTAGTTTCATTTATTGTGAGAAATTTCTACTATTGTTCACGATTTTAAACCCCAAGAATAAATCTCCACTAATAAAAATCATTAAGACCAATACCGTTTGAATGAACTGGATGTAAAACAGGTAGGTAGAAGTAAATGAAATTATCGCTCGACTGTTACGAAAACGTTTATTTAAGAACTTGCAATCACCGAAGTTTTATTACATATACAATATTTAACAAACAAAATTTTGAATTATTACAATACACTTACTATTATAAGACCTAGCTTGGTCACACGATTTTATAAATGTTAAGAAAATTGATGCTAAATCTGCGCGCAGAACAAACTGAATTTTAATTCTCGTCGAAATGGAAAAAATATCAGTTCTTCCATCTCGGACGAAACACCACAAAAGAAAAAAACTAAATGTGAATTTACAACTAACAACTTACTTACAATCAACAACTCTGGGAGCAAAGTCCCAGGACCGGGAAGTGTCCCCCACACACGTTGTGTTCGGTTCGTGTCCCAAAGAGCAAGGAAGAAAGAAACAAAAATCACATCGAGTATTCTTGGCTCTCCAACCACTTCGCGACAGTAAAAAGCTTTAGAATGTGTAGTAAAAATATTCCTCTTATACAAATATCTTCGTCTTCTCCTGGATATTGTTCCTCGGAGGTACATATTCTTCACATCATTCAATATTTAACATACAGGTTCGTTCGCATCGCAATTTAACAACAGAATGACACTTGGTTGCATTCAGCACACATTGAAAATTTTGCTATTACTCCCGTGGGGTATTCTGCGTTGTTGAATCTTTTCTATTGAATGACACATCAATATAATTCCAACTCTGCTGCCATCTAGTAACAGTATTCTGTATAAAAATCCTTGGGCCTATTTCAAAAAATGGTATTATTTTTTAAATTTGTTTTACTCATTGCATTATAATGGATTAGTGACTTTAGTATGCATATGAAGCACTGGTCTACCGGTTTGGCTTAGTTGATCTCACATTCGTCGTTCGTTTATCGGCAGATGTCGATAAAACAGGTAGCGTTATTGCGGTTAGTTAATTAATTTATCTATTTCCGAGATCCATTGAAACCGGGAAATGTTGAATATGCTCTGAAATACCGCGGTCATTTCTTCGCATCTCACCCGCCCACTGAGAGAACGCCTACAGTTAACGCTGTTTTGTATTTATTATTGAGGCATTTTCAAACCAGATTAAATAAATATACATAATGTTTATGTATATTACGCCTTTTATGTCGATTTATTCTAACGCCTTCGAAATTTTATTGGAATTTTTTATCTCGTCACGCTCTTGCAGTATTTTTTTTAAAGTATGCAAAGTTTTGGATCACTAAATCAAGAAGTTTTTTTTATTAATCTGTGTGATAAAGAGAACGGTTCATTCATCCAATAATTTGTTCGCGTCAGTGTATCCAAGTCATACTTTATTTCAAATATTTTGATATAAAAGTAGAACCTCAATATATATCGGACGGATCATCCGAAGGCGAATAAACAGGACTTTGATTTCACAAAATTGTTTATTTATATTGAACAACCTTAATCGTGTCAATGAATTAAATATATATTAATATCATATACTATTTTCAATATATTTAAGAAAACTCAAAGAAAGTCGAGTTTTAGCGGAGTGCCGATTATTTCCTTATTAAAAAAAACGCATTCGTAAATAACAGACATTCGGCTTTAACGGACACATGTAATATAGAGGTTCTTCTGTATATATAAACAATAGTGCTTTTCATAAAAGAATAACTATGATATTTGAGGGGGGGCATGGAATATTTGTGTGTGGTAAACTTACAATGATTAAAATTTATCGTAGCATTTTAATAATTAAACCTTTTTGATGAATCGTTGTATACGTAAATATACCAATACGAACAACATTTTTCAATCGATTTTTTCAAAGGCTTGAATGTTTGTGATATCTAAATATATCCTCCCACTCTTGAATTCCTAAAATAACAAGTTGTAGCGAGAGCAATTAGACAACCATTATTGTGTCATAGCTATAGTCTTCTATCCCCACTACTCTCTTCGCAAAAGCGAGGTTCAACGACTGAGTAACAAAGTAACGCACAGTTCTCGTAGAAAACACTTATGCGTAGATCAGTGTATGCCAAACTTTTTTACTTCGCGGTACACCAAATAAAAATGCTTTAAAAAACGGAAATGTGGAAAATGTGTCGAGTCGACCACTATTTATGACAAATATTTATTTTAATACGTAGATGTTGAATTAGTTTAAAATTGAAGACAATTTAAATGAATAGGCATTATTTAAAATGAAATTTTTTGAGGCGTCTTCCTCCGCGGCACACAGTTTGGCAGACACTGGTGTAGATAGATATTCCATATCGGCTGTGGAAAGTAAAATGGACCTAACCCTCAATTTTTCTATAATCACAATGTATACAACTTGACACACACTCTATCAAAAGGATAGAAGCTGAAAATGCCGAATTAGTATCTAAATTTAGCTTTTAAGTTTGAAAAAGATGACCTTGTAAAAAATTAAAACCAAGAAAAGACACTGAAATAAAGGTTTTTCCTAGACAATTTCTGTAATTAATATTAGATTATGTCAATTAAACACTAGTTAAAAAGTCTCCGTGCACTTCAAAGTTGTGTATAATTCATAATTTGCATATGTCACAAAATCATCAAAACACGTTTTTAGCGCCTCCTGTAAAATTTGATATGTGTGGGTTACATCCTTTTTCCTTTCCAAAGTCAATATGATTCACAGAAGAAAGGGCACGGATGAAAAATAAATTATATTTGAATGATTTGAACAGCTAAATAATTTCATAATTATTCACCTTTTCGGGCTATAGAAATCTGTACTTTTAAAATTAATCGTTTTATCAAAAAGAAAAACCTAATTTTCCATCATCGCCATGCTTCACGCCCTCGGTCGCCCTCGTACCCAAGCTGTCTATCCTGGTGTTCAAACTCACACAAAATAAACATATGGTTTGCAATCAAGATTTCAGTTGGAAGATTAATATTGACTGGAAATAATGCAATCAATCATCTATGCATCGCAAATGAGAAAAAAACAATACTGTATATCCGACTTAAAGAACACTGTGGACTCACCGCCAATCTGTACGCTAATCTAGTGATTAACCAGTCAAAGGTTAATCCTTTAATTTATGATTATTCTTCCATTATCTCTGCCAATTGAAATACATTTAGTAATTTATTTCTTAGAATTTCTTAGCAATGCTATGGTTAAAATGTGTACTATACTTAATTAATTTATCTTTCGTTTGTTGCCTTGTCCCATTCGTAAATCGGTTGTTTATTTATTTTGTATGTAGGTTTTATCTCAGCTGTGCTTTGACTTCGAATTTATTTAAACGACAATAATTATTGGTTTACATTACAAAAACCTATCATCTATGTCAGTGGTTCGAAATCACGGTGCACTTTTGATCACGGGAAAAAGTGGCGGTGCACCAGAATTAAGAGATCGAAAGATCGACTTTTTCGGTTTTCACTATTTTGCAGATTTTTCGGTTTTTACTATTTTGCGGATTTTTTCGTTTTTAATATTTTTTTCGCGGTGCACTTGCAATAAGCTCGCGGTGCACTGGTACACCGGTTAAGAGCCACTGATCTATGTATATCAGCGATACTCAACTTTTTTCTCGTCTAGGCCGTATGCCGATTTTTGCAACATAAATTTTAGTATGTATATAAAAATACAATTGTATCCAACATATTCATTCGTGGACGTTAAGTTTCATATACCAGATGTTTGAAAAAGCATCTGGTGACTATGATTTGTTTTGGGCCACACGTAAAATCTAAATGGGCCGCAGGTTAATATTATCGCATGTAACATATATTTTTTATCAACTATCGTTTTATGTCTAAGCTTTTAGTCGCCCTCAATACGGCCCCGTTTTTGCTTTAGATGAATGGAAGGGGGTATAAAATAATGGCCATAAATGCATTTGATCGCAAATCCATAAATCGAATTGAAACCGATTGAAAAAATTATTTTGGACACTGGAACAATGACAATAACGCATTTCCACAAAATAACCGGCTACACTTGTAGTAAATTGGTGTATTTTGGATATAACTTCTGCCGAATAAATTATTCTCATTAAAATTAACTGTATGGCTATACACCTGGCAATGTATCCGGCCAGAGTACCTGCATATTTACCAAAATAATCATATGTAGAATAATGATTAAAAAAACACACATACAATTATATTGCTGGTAACTCGCCCAGCATAACGGCGGTGTGTTTCAGTTAAACTACCATCTTCAGATATTATTTCAGCGTGGCAGTTTTTAAACGGCTGAGTTAGTGCACACGTGTGCACGTGCTCAACGTCATTTGCTATTTTAATAACCCGAGACTCGCACAGTCGACCGAAATGCATTTAACACTCGCAGTACCAACAAAATACGAGTTCGTGTAGTTGCAGCTTTTTTTTTAAATCTAATTTCGTGGCATCACATACATCCATGCCTTCGAGCAGAAATTCATAAATCGATTTATAAAACTGTCCGTACTGGGGTTCGAACCCTTGCCCTCCGTAGCGGTAGCCAAAGTAGTATAAATTAACCTTTTTTTATTTTTAATATTTAAAACATTTAAATGCTACTAATCATAATAAGGATTACATGGTTGGAGTTGTCTTATTTCTTCACAACTCCACAAGCCTTGTTATTGAGGCTAGTATGTATTTGCGAACCCGGCTCTTTCCAAAATGGTTGAAAATGAATATTGAATTTCATTTTGTATGTTATCAAACATGTTTGAGACTGCTTTCTAAAAATACTGGGACATGACTAGTGGTTAACTAATCGATCTCGCTGCGCCCAGTTATTGAAGGATCGGAAAGGGTGGGAAATACACGCGCGTTATACGAATATATAAAATTGGCAACCGGAACACAAAAACATTATTTGAAAATAAAATATATTATAAATTCGTTAGAGTGAACTTCTGCAAAAAGTGACGTTTTAAATTTTATATTTTTGGTTACTGACGTGAGTGTGTTAAGGGTTGCGGAAGATAACACCGGATGAAGTATTCAGAAAGACATTACTGCCTTCTAAGGGATGGTGTGTCCCGTGCCACATGCCTGCCACGTGCCACGTTTTTCACACCTTTGCAGCTCCTGGCATCTGATGTTTTTCCTTCTATTCGTCTTATGTTTCAACACCTAATTGTACCTCTCTTTGTACATTCGTTTATCTAATCGAGATATCGTTATCAGCATAAAAAACGCCTCTTTATTTATAAAGTATAAATATCAACATACCATCACGGAATGATTGTCAGTATTAAACGTAGGTTTATCAAACACACATGTGATAAAACAGAAATACAATATTTTGTATGCTTCGTAAAAATTGTCGCGTCACACTAGACGTAACCGACGACGCATGATCGTTTTCATAGGAAAGAAACGACCGCACCATCAAAAATGGTGTGTATTTATAATATTGCTACTTTAAATTTGAGTCGTTCAAATACTTTTACATTCACACAAGTTTTGTCACTAACGACCCGGGTTTCGCCTTTCGGCATCTTCAGGCGTTCAAGTGCACGAATGAACTTGAACTTAAACTCCTAATGAAAGTATCTCAACAGAAGGTTTTTAAGAGAGCGGAGATTGAAAGGACAGAACTAGTCGTTAACTAATCGCTTTCGCTTCGCCCCGCTATTAAAGGATTTGAAGGGTGGGAGGGAATTTTGTGAAATCACAACTATCCATGTCTCTGAACAGAAATCGATTGAAAAAAATATTTTCGTGCGGGATTCGAACTCGTGAAATAAATCACAGAAGCCATCGACGTTGACCACTGCACCACAGTCTCCAGCGAATAAAATGCATCAAACTAAATATATCTGCTTAGTAGTTGCTGACACCTTTTTATTTCCATTTAACTTGTATAAATAGCACTGTTTTGAACCCATGCCCTCCGTAGCGGTAGCCAACGATGTTGACCACTCGACCACACAGGCGGCCCTCCCACCCATCCTATCCTACGAACGGGGCGTATCGAGAGCGATTAGCTAACCACTAGTCCTGTTCTAGCCCTTTCCTTCTATTCCTACTCTCTTTGGAAAGAGAGAGGTTGAGCAACTGAGTAACAAGCAGTTCTCGTAGAAACATTTCTGTTGAGATAAACTCCATTAGGAGTCCATATGCTCCATATTGAAAGCGGACATGGTAAAAAAATAGCACTGTTTAATTTATTTTTCTTATCAGTTGATAATGCTCGCGAGGAGCGAAACCGGTCCTGATCAAATAAATTTTAAATGGAAAAAGTACTAAAAATCTTTTATTATTTTTATTATATCTGCTTTATGTTATTTGATTTTAATTAACGTTGTGAACTATTTATAGTCATTATAACTATTTTTAAACGCGACATTTTAAACAATTTTAATGATACATATTACAAAAATAAAAAAAAGTGGACCATGAATAAATGATATCGTATATAATATACGTATACTTTGTGTAAGTGTTTATATTGACTTAATTCGCAATCAAAAGTTAAGTTATAAATGACTGATTCTTCATTTCTCTAAAGCAGTGTCTGCCAAACTGTGTACCGCAAGAAGTCTCAGGTGTGCCGCGGTGGAAGATACCTTAGAAATGTTAATTTTAAATAATACCTATTCATTTAAATTTTCTTCAATTTTAAATAAATTCAACATCTACACATTCAAACAAATATTTGTCACGTGCATAACATAGTGGTCAACGCAACACATTTTACACTTTTTTTCTTTTAACATTACATTTCTGCCTGGTGTATCTCGGTACAAGTCCAAAACACCAGTGTGCCGTGAAGTAAAAAAGTTTGGCAGGCACTGTTCTAGAGTCTAGACCGGTGTCTGACAAACTGTGTGCCGCAAGAAGTCTTAGGTGTGCCGCAGTGGAAGAAAAATAATTAATTTTGAATAATGCCTATTCATTTAAATTTTCTTTAATTTTAAATAAATTGAGCATCTAAAAAAATTTGTCACATTCACATTTCCTTTTTTAAATCATTTTTTATTTGGTGTGCCTCGGTACAAGTCCCATTCATCAGTGGGCCGTGAAGTAAAAAAAATTGGCAGACAGTGTTTTAGAGTCTAGACACATTCACTTTCTTAGAAATCAAACTCTCACAATTATTAATATCTTATTTCTCGATATTAAAATAACTTATAATAAATTAATTGATATTCCAGTGAGAATATTGAGCTGTTACGAATGGCGCCAAAAGTCGTGCGGTGCAGCCAGGCCATGTGACGGCTACGTTTTTTAAAAATAGAATATGCACCAGACTCTGATGAGCAGTGTCGTAGATAATGTATCTTCACTTACTTTATAGCATAATTTTTATACACATATATTTTATACATAAGGTATTATTTTTTTAAATATTTAAATATACATTAGTACATAGAATGACAATTAAATAACCAGACATAATATAGCAAGGTCGCAAGACTCACAAGGAAGTGCCGCATGCCAGCTATATGGAAAGCTTTTAAATAGAACCCTCGGTATTAATGCAAATGGTGAAAAGATATCCACATATTTCTATTGTAATTTATAATTTATTTATTTTTCTTTTATGAGTCAGACTTGACAAAAACAGCTATGTTTAATATGTATTCCACTATTTAATCTAAACAACATGACCGCTTTTAACCACTCTTAAGCTAACGACCCACCGGTGTGTCGCATGCCTACTAACCACACACGCTACCCACCAGTGTGTTGTCATTATTACGACGTCAATAAATATTTTTTAGAGTTTTCATCATTGAAAAAGGGTTTGACATCTCTTAAGGACTCACAAAATGAATTTTAAGTTTTCCTTTATTAGTTTTTAGACAATTGCTAGCTTACAGGACAAAAAACGTTATTTTTTTCTAGCTGTTAACGGGTTAACTTTTTACTAGTAGGCATTTTCATCCGATACAAAAATCCATTACTCAACCCAACACCAAAAGTGTTGTTTTGCCAAGAATTATAGAAAATAGCACCAATATAAACGTCGCATAATAGCCAAATGTCAATCCAGCACTTGAACCTAAAATATATATATATCCATGATAAACAAATTTTTCAAAGAATTCTTTTTTTATATTATGATTCAAAATAAACATAGACCATTTTTAAATGTTGTTTCATGCCACCACTGTTAACAAATGTCACTGGGACAGACGCCGTTTCATCTGGGCTTCTATACAAACGCTGCAATATCTCCGAGATGTTTATTTATTTTTTGCATACTAAGTGGCAGCTAACTATTTTTAGCATATTCGCAATCAAGTTAATTGATAATGTGACAGCTTTGTCTCTTTGATATTGCTTCGGAATATGTACTTAATTTATTATTTCCTATGATTACGTTCCAATAAAAGTTGCGATATAATAAATAAATAAATATAATCCTTGTTATTATAATTGAAAAATTCACTTGCAGTCGATTGTTTTCTTTTTATATAAATCATCACTGAATTAATATTTCAATGGAGTTTCTCTTTCCTATAGCACGCCCTGTGTTGTATTTAAAAACGACATCACCCTGTAAAACGTTACCATACAACACGATTTTCCATCCGTATACTTGTCTATTCGTTACCGTTGTCTACCACTAATAAACGCCATCTTTTTTTTTTTGATCGAAATAAAGTAATAAATATGACACTCGTTATTTGGTTCGTATAAACTCTTAAAGGAAAGTAACCTAAGTCCTAAATAACCAGTGACTGTTTTTAATAGCGGTCCGATTTGGTAAAATTTCATTTGATTTCTCTAATACTTCCAAATACCAAATGAGTTCACGCCCTTAAAAATATCTGAACACATTCACCTTCATTTTTTTTTAATAAAAACACAATATTCCTTTGTACTTTATTCCACTTTATTGAATATGTCAGAACCGGTTTCAATGAGCTCGCAATGAGCGAAACCGGTCCTGACCTATTAAATAAAGTACAAAGGAATATTGTGTTTTTATTAACCCGTAACATGCCATCCTAAAAAATCACGTTCCCTGCCATGATGGCATCTCAGTTTCACTGTTTATTGACAGTATTAAAACCTAAGTTAGAAATTTAAAAATAATTTTAAAAATGTACATATGCTAGATAGAATACCTAAAATGGTAAATAGTTATTGAAAATATTAAGAGAAATATTGAATGATTTAATGGCTCAACTATTTACGATTGCATCATAGGCATGGAGGTGTTAATATAATGCCTTCCCATCAAGTATTGACAGTAAACACCCTAAAAGTGTCAAAATTTCATACTCACTTCTTACTGATAGTCAATTAAAAATATCCGCTAATGTACAATAGTATTGTAGCGTATATTCGTATTTTTATTCATTCAGTTCGCATTGAGCGAGTCAGTGCAGCCATTGTTAAGTCTTGGCTGTCAGAGAGACTCGCCGTTGAAACGGAAACGGATGTTTTTCTCGCCTCCGACAGACGCCCTCTCGCCGCTTGAATGAAAGCTGAACACCACCTCGCGCCACACTGCGACTGCATACGCATCTTATCTATCGTCTTGGGTCTTAGTTCTCATTTTTGATCGTTGGATGCGTGGGATCTGCCAGGGGGACACTTGTAATGCCGCCGTCTTGTGACGTAGGAAGTAAGGATGTAGAGTTAACACATCGGTACCAGGAACATATTACGTGACCCAAGTAAAAGCGAGATGAAATTGGTAACAATATCGTCTTACTCTCACCAGAACTATGTTTAACACTCGCGGCTCGGAGACAAGAAAAATACCTCTCTTCCGATGGGGGTCGTTTAGGGATCCCAGTGGTTTCTTCATTATTGGCCTTGTTCTTATGAATTTAAAACAAAAGTTTAAGGGCTTTAAAATATCTCTGCATCATTCCTCATACATTTTTTTTATAAAAATCCGTGGTTTTTTAATAAATAATCATATTTTAAGTTGCGCGTAAAAAAGACGTCATCCCAGCACACATATGAAATCGCAACTGACGAGATTTAGCAAATGCTATTTTACGAGCGACCGCTTATCTCTCTGTTATCTGTAATGCTTATCGCACCTTCTCGTGTATGTTGCCAGAACTTATATAAAATGAGGCACCGATGTAAGTAAGATATTGTGTTTTTTTTTGAGAATAGTATTCGAGGATACATAAATTACTTCGTACACATCAAACCGTTTTTTGTTCTACTTTGAGGATCTTTTTTATTTAGTTGAAGTTTTTCTTTTCTGTTTTTTTAATAGAGACGAAACTAGCGATCGAGTATTTTTTTTCTTCTAAAAAAGGTCAAAAAAACTATGATATAAGAATACCTTAATTATAAACATTGTATCACCCATATTAAAATAGATATTTAAGAAAATGTGGGTATTGGGGTCGCATTTCTTGAGCTTAGAACCGGAAAAGTTAAACTAACATTCACTTGGCTTTATATACTGGCTTAGAATATATATGTTCACAATACATACATCTTATAATTTATTCTAGCATCCCAACCTATATTGAAAAATATAGTATTATATGCTGAGCTTTTTCACCTTTTCTCAGCATTTTTAATGTTTCAAATCAATATTTTTTATTCTTGTAAACCATTTCCATTGGCTGTTTGTCGCCATCTATGAGTCATTTTGAATGTTATGTGACACTCGTAAGTTGATATACCAGCTTCATAAACCTACTCTGACCAGAAATAAGGGTCTAATGCAGTGCTTCCCAGATTGGGAGCCGCCGCAGAACATGTTTTGTATTGAGGAGGGCCGCAGATTTCTTTTCAGATTTAGGGCCGTGGAATGAAAAAGGTTGGGAAGCACTGGCATAATGCACTGTTTACTACCCTTATTTGTGCCATGCCCAACTTTGACGCTTCAAAAATGTCTCCTTTTCCCCAATCAAAATTTTATTGTCACCAGCAAGTTCTGAAAAATATTTCATTAAACAATCATTAGTACTTTTTAATTTTCGTTACTAAATATGTATGTAACATGTACAACTCGGAAGCAAAAATGCAATCTATCCTTGCTCTTGATATATTGTTTTAAAAAAGAGAGGTTGAGTAATAAGCAGTCCTCGTAAAACACTTATGTTGAAAAACTTTCACTATAAAACCATATGCTCCACATTGAGAACGCACATGGAATAGAAAAAAGTGAGTTCCGGCAACTTTATTTTCCAAAATAAACCACTGATTATGTATAAATTGACTATGTGTTGACCGGAACGATAAACAGTATGGGAATATAGTCTTCAGAAAAAATATGTTAAAATTTAAATGATTATATAACATAATGAAATTAGATTCCTTTGTCCGTCTTAGTAACGCTGAGTGGTTACTATTGGTGGACAATGGTGATGGACAAATATCATTCAACTTTATTTAATATTTTTGATGAAATTTAATACATTGCCTCTTGTATTAAAATTTGATGCAAACATCTCAAGTTCTCAATGTGTTATATATCAAACGCTTCAGAAGTGTATGAAAGACAATATAATATGTAGACCTCAAGTGTTTCGTAAAAACTGTTTTCTAAAGACATAAATGACTTCATTCTCCTTTCCAAGCTGATATCATCCTAGAAAGCATTTTTATGTTCATATAAAAAAAAGTGTTTCTCAATCTTTTTCCCGTAGCGCACTCTGAGGAACGAAATAATTTTTCAACACCTGTGAACCAGCGGTAAGAGTTACCCTATCGCTTCAGTGGTTTACGCGCTTCAACTCGCGACAAAGTCAATTTAAAATTATGTTTTTGTTTTCAATTTAACATTTGAGATCTCGAGCATGTTTGTTCATGATTTTTTTCTCCTTGGATTGTTGTCGAGTGAAATTTTCAAATATGCAGCAGATTGGCACAAAAGCTGCAGTCTGTAATACCTTACCTCTTTAATTGTAATATATTTTTAATTGGCTTCATTAGTTTTTATCTATTATACAATATTCATATTTAATCATCCATTCGATTAAGTATATTTCTAAACATGTAAGAATATTACGTTTCTAGTTATTTTCTGCGCAAAATACAGAAATTTCAAAAGCAATCGTGCATAATATTACTTAATGTGTTCACTGTCAATACTTGGTGGGAAGGCATTATGTTTAAAAAATAAAACACTTTTTTGTACTAAATTCACATTTATTCAATATGATCTGAATCGGTTTCGCTCATCACGAGCATTATCAACTAAATCAATGTGCGTCGGGAGATGTTTATTGATAAAATTTTATTTTTTTGCTGCATTAAACATTTTTTTCAATCAATAACGAGAACTTAACTTATGAAAAGAAATCTAAAGCTATTTCATGGCGATTTCCAAAGCTCATTATTTCGACCAAATCACCAATATTAAAATAATCTAAATCTGTTAAAAAACTTTTTGTTAAGATGGTGAAGTTTGAGCATCGCTCTTTCAATGT
>CM062839.1:2322917-2426127 GCA_031772345.1 Himalopsyche anomala
ACATAGATACCTACCTATATTGCGCAATTTTTTTTTTGCTTTCCGACGCCCACATTATAGAATTTAAAAATTTGCACAGTCGTTTTCATACTATAATAAACATAAAAATCCGGTTGTGGTTATAAAAAATGGACATTTCAAATAAATAACATTTATGTGTACATACCTGTTTGTGAATTCAAATACGAGCGGTCTCTTGTATCATAAATGCCACAGCGTAAAATTATGTTATTTTATTTCTTGTGTGGTCCTTAAAACTTTATTACGGTTTTACATGACTTACTTTCATAATACTTAATTTATGCTTTTTTAGAAATCAAATGACTCATTTCCTTTTTGTTACACCAACTCGTTCTGGTTATATTATTATATTTAATGGATTTCTGTCTCACATACGTTTATCTATCACTATTGTTATTTATGGTACTTAAAGATGCTTACTGTATTTATTATAGATATATATATCGACCTTGGAAAGGAAAAATGACTTAACCCACATTTAACAAATTTTACAGGAGGCGCAAAAAACCTGTTATGGTGATTTTGGGCTATATGCAAACTATGTAGTATACTCAAACTTGAAGTGCACGAAGACTTGTAAACTGGTGTTTAATTGACGTAACCTAATAATAATTTAATAAATTGTTTAAGAATAACATTTTTTAAGTCTATTTTACTGTTTGCAAGTTTGACAGGCCCAACTATTTTCAAACTTAAAAGTTAAATTTAGATACTAATTCGGCATTAGCAGCTTACATCTTTTTGATAAAACGTGTATCAAGTTGTATATATTGTGATTATCGAAAAAAACTGTGGTTTACCTCATTTTCTTTTCCACAAAGATATATATATAAATAAATATTAATGCTATGAACAGGGTCAGCTCGAGGATATCTTCGCCTGTGTGCGAGGCGCCTTTAGCTACTTGAAAAACTAACTCTTCCTACAATTTCTTTACCTATTAGAATGTCCGAATCTAGTGCGCTCGCACTCTTTCCACACGCCACAAGCCTGTACTGGCTATGAAAGAAAATAATATTTTCTACAAATCGACAGTTTAAAGCAGGGCTGTCGGAGTCGCGGTATTTTGGCCGGAGTCGGAGTCGTGAAAAATGAGCGACTCGATTTTTTTTTTTGAAAAATATATTTAATGATGTGTATTTCATAGTCAAAGGTGTTTCATTTTTGGCTGACTAAAGATGATCTGATGGTTAAAATGAAATTATTGAAAAATTTCCTCGGAGTCGGGGTCGTATTTTTTTTCACGCGACTCCACAGCCATGGTTTTAAGCAATAACCATAACCTTCTTTTTTATAGATTAGTTATTCAAAATTGTGTCCAAACATGTTTTCATAGATTCTGAAATAAATGTAACTATATTTATTATTTTATTTACTTTATAATTAGTCAAAAATTCGTGAATTTCGGATAGAATTCGATAAAACTAATCTAAATTGAACAGTGTATCAGGATAATTTTACAAAAATCGACCAGTACGGACCTCTCATTTCTAAAATTGATCCAGTCATCATCGATATATTACAATTAAATAAATCTGTACTGGTTGAATTCATCTCACCATTCCAGTCATTCTTTCAATTGATCAATAATACAGTGCGACATTTTTTTCCCGCACACTAAAAACAATTCTCTAAATCGTAAATCATTAAAGTATTTGAGTTATTGCTCCACTACTTTCACTGGTCGACATGGAATAAAATTAAGTTTAATCTTCTGGCTGAAACCGCAGACAAACTTCTCAATTCAAAGAGCAACGACTTCAAAACGATGGTAATAAAAACATACCGAAGCCGCTTAAATTCTCCATCGGCGGATAAAGCGAACTAAGTCGGAATAATATCGTCTTTCCCCAAAGAGGATTATTTTGAACATTATCCATTGTGCCATAAAAGGAGGCCTTAAGAACCCTTGGATGGGCTTAATTACTTAAGTCCTTAACTCTACGATGTTTGTGCAGTGTGCGCTTACAGACAGACATTGATGATTAAGTCGTAACTGTTCTTTCGAGGTGGAAAATTATCCTTTTGCAATTTTTCCTATGGTAGATCAAACCGTCAATATTGTATTTCATAGTACACGTTCAGTCATATAGATCAGTGTCTGCCAAACTTTGTTTACTTCGCGGCACACTGGTGGATGGGACTTGTTCCGCGGCACACCAAATAAAAATGTTTAAAAAAGGAAATTTGGAAAATGTGTCGCGTTGACCACTATGTACGAATGTGACAAATGTTTATTTGAATATGTAGATCTTAAATTTATCTAAAATCAAAGAAAATTTAAATTAATAGGTATTATTAAAAAATAACATTTTTAAGCTTCTTCCTCCGCGGCACACCTGTGACTTCTTACGGCACACCAGTGTGCCGCGGCACAGAGTTTGGCAGACACTGATATAGATCAAGGGTCGGCAACCTTTTTTGTAAAAGTGCCAAATATTTTACGTGGGGATAAGTGCGGGATTAATGACATTTGTAAGCAAATATTTTAATCTAGAGAACCTTGCGGACCGCGGGTTGCCGACCCCTGATATAGATTCTATAAAACTTCAATTCATATGTATATATAACTTATATTCTATAATACTAATAAATATAACAGTGTTTATTTACGAGGACTGTTTCGTGACCTTGTATTATCTTACGAAAAAAAAATGTATTTGATTTATTGATTGAGTCGTCATTTATGTGGTTTAAATCTATTATTTTTAACGATGTCTGCTACCAATGTGTAGTATATGGACCCCATCTTAATGGAGCTTATCACAATGGATTTTTTTTCTACGACAACTATTTGTTACTCAGTTGCTCAAACTCATTGTTTTCAAAGTGAATATTATATGTATAGAAAGACAGAGCTCGGACAGGACTAGTGGTTAACTAATCGCTACGTCCTATTTTTAGGATTGAACAGGTTGTGGTAGTGAATTTTAGACATTGCAGAACGTTGATTGAAAAATGAAACTTGACAGTCGTACTGGGATTCGAATTTGTATTAAATAATACAAAATCGCCTATGAGTTGACCGCAAGTGACTCGTTTTGTTAATAATAGCCCTTGTCTGTAAAATAAAATATCTGGCACATTGGCAATTAGCTGTTATGCAAAATATTGTAAAATTCGAAGGATTGTAACTTCAATTTTATTATTGAAAACCGGTTTTTATTATTTACTAACTGTCTTGTATTTTTCCTTTTATTGAAGTTGTTATCGACATTGAAATATTTTTACTATTTAATCAACTTGATATTTTTTATTCGTAGTATAATACATAATCACAATACATATCGACTTTGGAAAGGAAAAAGGACGTAACCCACAGTTTTTCAAAACAGGTTTTTTTTCGATAATCACAATGTATCAAACTTGATACACGTTATATCAAAAGGATGCAAGCTACAAATGTCGAATTAATATCTAAATTTACCTTTTATGTTTGAAAAAATGTCCTTGTAAAAAATTAAAACCAAGAAAAAAACTGAAATAAAGTTTTTTTGCTGGACAATTTCTTTAATTAATATTAGATTATGTCAATTAAACACCAGTTTAGAAATCTCCGTGCACTTCCGAGGTTGTGTATAATTCATAATTTGCATATGGCCCAAAATCATCAAAACATGTTTTTTGCGCCTCCTGTAAATTGTGTCGGTTACGTCTTTTTTCCTTTCCACATTCGATATAATACAAGAAAAAACTTCAAGACATCTAGGAGAAAATCGGCGTATTGTAATTGTCAATATTTAATATATTTCATATCCACAATTTGTAATGTAATGTATATAAATATAAAATCTCTTAGGTATCTTTTAATATGCAGTTATACAATATCAAGTCTGACTTAAACCTTTCTTCGTTCTTTAAGCTTTCTTTCGTTGTATTATATCGCCAGACTTAAGGTGCCAGACACACGCCATCGATAAGTCTGGCGGGAAGATTATCCCATAAAGTAACTCTGCAACACACATTGTATACAATATAAGGAAAATATATAATGTACATATTATATCAGTGGTGACGAACATTTCAAAACATATTTAATCCCGTTAGTATTTTTGTATCAAATGGAACAAGAGTCTCATATACGGATAGCATTTTTTAGTCGATTTCTGTTCGAAGACGCAACTGTTTGCGATAACTAAAAATTTACTCTCAACTGTCCAATAGCGAGAGAGATTCTCTTTCACTATTTTCCTAGCCCTATCCTTTCTATACCGATGCTCTCTTCGAAAAAAGAGAGATTTAGTAACTGAGTAACAAGCCGTTCTCGTAGAAAAAAATATGTTTGCATACCTCCATTAGAAGGTCACACGATCCACTTTTGGAGTACGCACAGATTGCATATGCTGACAAAATAATTAAATTTTATATACTTTTTTTACCATTACCAATGTGGAGTATATGGACTCAAGTTTATTTCAATAAAAGAGATTGTTCACTTTTAAGGTTTTCACTGTCAATACTTGGTGGAATGGCATTATAATAAAAATAATAAAAGATTTTTAGTACTTTTTCCACTTAAAAAAATATTTGATCAGGACCGGTTTCGCTCCTCACGAGCATTATCAACTGATAAGGAAAATAAATTAAACAGTGCTATTTATACAAGTTGAATTGAAATTAAAGGTGTAAGCAAAAGAGATTGTACGAGAACTGCTTGTTAGTCATTTCCTCAAGCACTTTGAGAGAGTAGGGATAGAAGTATATTGAGCCAGAAGAGATAAGACAGAACTAGATGTCAACTAATCGATCTCGCTCCGCCCTGTTTGTTTTTAATAGGTTTGGTGGGAAGAGAGAATTCAAGACATCAATTAGATATGCCTTCGAAAAGAAATACATACATTGATTGAAAAATCAATCTACATATCAAAAAAACCGTCCGTACTGGAATTCGAATCCGTGACCTCCGAGACTTGACCACACAGTACTTTTTACCCATATTAGATTTGCTCGTCTTTCATAGACTTATAATCGAGACGTTGCTCTCAGAAAACACAGTTCAACTGCAGTACGGTGTCCATAGCCTTTGAAGTATTGCGTGATTCGACAGAAAAGTTTGTTGATAATTCGACACGAGAATACATACTGTTGAATAATTATTATTCAACCTGCCCAATGCCGTAATTTGCATACAAATGTTTTGTTCGAGATAACACGCTTTAATATACGTTTGCTCGACGCGACCCGGTGTTTTTTAATGTAAATAAAACTAATTATGCGCCTACGTGCCTGTTTACCTGTTGCCAAAATTCGATGACGTCAAAAAACACGTAATTCATTTAGATTTTTATTCCGAAATATTTTCACCGCCGCGATCTTTTCGCCAACAATGTGCAACATTCGTTTTGTATTCATTCGATGTAATATTACTGATATACAAAGCTATTGATTGGAAACCTAAAAAGGCGTAAGGTCAGTTTGGCTATTTTTTATTCTAGGGCAGTGTTTCTTAGCCATTCGAAAGAATCGCCCCCTTTAGCAGGAATAAATTAAGCAGTGGTGAAGTAGTAAATAAATATGTACCAGGTCGGTCATTGATTTCTTCCCTATTTTTTTTATATCCGTCAGTAGTTAAAAAAAATAATTAAATCAATAAAAAAACGATTTTTAATATATGTATGTACTTGAAAATTAAGTTAAAAGTCAAAAAGGTGGCAGGGCGCCTACCTCATTTTCAGGTGTCAGGTCGCCGACCTGGCCCCACTACACCACTGCATGTAAGTAATATTAACATTTTAATAATAGCGCCCCTCAAATTCTAAAAAATTAAAAACGCCTCTTCAGACTTTTAAACGCCCAACAGAGGGGCGGTACCGCCCCTGTTAAGAACCACTGTTCTAGAGGAACGAGCTAGAAAAAAAGCTCTCATTCTGCAATGATTGCAGAATTTGTCAATTCGCATATTTTTCAAGTCATCGAGCTAAAAATTTGAGTTGAGAATTATTTTAAAATATCTCAATTACTCACTTTTTTGGCAGTTATCAATCCCGGAATCCCGGTATAAAAAAAGAGTCCGCGATTGGATACCCTAATCGTAACGTCCAAGTTGAGCTGATGTTGAGAAAAAACACAATATTCCTTTGTACTTATTTCCACATTTATTTATCAAGATCAGGACCGGTTTCGCTCATGGCGAGCATTGTCAATTGATAAGAATTAAACAGTGTTATATATATAAAAAACAAATTGACCTGACCAAATCCTGACCTTGATAAAAAAAAGTTGAAATAACTACAAAGGAATATTATGTTTTTCTTAATTGATAATTATGCCTTTCCACCAAGTATTGACAGTGAACAACCTAAAATTGAACTGATGTCTTATCACATACCGAAGATTCTCTCCCACCGCTTAAAATAAGTTTTACCGTCGCTAGACACCCACATTTAATTGTTTTTGCCTCTAATGCGTGTAATTTTAAACAAATTTATTTACTCTGTCGGCCTTTAGATGCCTGACATGGTCATATTAAATAATTAAAATAAAAATACAATTATTTGTTTAGGTTAGAAGGCTGCTCCGACATCATACATATTGCCTATTACGGATTTACTGTTCAAACCATAATTCAATTGATTACATCAGTGTAATGTTACGTTTTTTTGTTTTATGTTTGTGGTATAAAGCCGTGTTTTTTTTTTTTTTTAAATTATTTAATTAAATACTTTTACACGATTTTGAAATAAAAAATTAAAACATATATTAAAAATTGTACATTAAAAATAACAAATACTATAATACAGTGGAACCCCCAATTATACTACCCCGAATTACGCGCTGGTTTGAAATATTCGCCGCAAATCCCCCAATTGTACGGTCGCATTCCATTGTCGTTACTAAGTGACGGACGTCTGTGCCGCGCATACAGTCAAATGTTGGTTAGAGTCGGTGTATTCAACACGTGCCAGGCTATATACGCATAGCTGGGCGTCTGTCTATGCGGGATATTTATTTACTACTACAAAAACTAAATATTTCGTCCATTTTTTTTTTTTTTTGCAAAACTAAGGGAAATCTTGGTTTTCCGCGGAAAAAAACCAAATTCCTAATTTTGTATGAGATTCACACACCCAATTACACGGTTCCGACTATAGTGTAAATGGGGGTTTTACTGTATACCCATTTTTACACGAATTATTTGTTCCTACGCGATTCTCAGACACAAAAAAACACCGAAGAGAAATTATTTAAAACACTTTATTTGTATTTCTATAATTTTATTAAATCGTATTCATCTTATATTAAATGATTAGCAATTGCTATTTTTATCAAATAAAATATAAACTTACAGTTTAAAATTTTACATGAGTAATCTATCTCAGTATTAAATATATCCCTATGAAATAATCTTACTTTTTTTCAACGAATTTATATCTAAAGTCATACATACAAAAGAAAACAATCGAATTTTTATGTTTTATTATTGGTTATTAATATTATTTCTTTTTCTTGTTTCAGGTAAGTTCCTGCGAACTAATTGAGGTAAAACATATTGCAATTTGGAGCAATTGGAAGCAATCGATTCGTGCAACAATCTCTTGGCGTTTGTATAATCAATTACATAATTTAACACACTCATGTAATTTGATAAATCGGTTCCAAATCCGCTTAAAAAAGTATCAAAAATGTATGAAAAACACTGCCTTCAAAAAAATCGCGTGAAAAAGGATTGGGTGTATATTAGTATTCGTGCACTACAAGTTTGTGTCTATTTTATACGTAACTTTTGGCCCACAGTCTTCAAAAAAAGTTTTTGTGCTTCCTGTAAAATTTGTTCTGTATGAGTTAACAGCTTAACGACAGCGGACGCGTATTTGAGTATTTGAAAAAAAAAAGTTGCTGGCCGGCGGACTCATATATGCGTATAGGCGAAGTATCTGGAAGCTAAAAAAATTGAATTTGGTAAAGATATCTCAATTGGTTTACAAATTATAGTGAAATTAGTAAAATTACAATTTTTGCGAATTTTTCGAAAAAATTGCCCGGCCGCCAGGTGAAATTCTATAAAAAAAAAACGTGCGGTCGTTAAGCTGGTGCCATTTTCCTTTTCTAGAGTCGATTGTTTTCTCGTTCGCCGGTCTTGTCACTCTCAAATGCGTGATAATCTGTAGTCACTGTAGTAGTCGTAGGTCCTATCCGCCCATGTCCTTGATAAACAAATCCACATGGACCAATATTATGACGTGGCCTCCGCCCAGACCCGCGGGTCAAACGCCACCGCCCACGCCCACCTCGCAATCACCATACATGGCATTGATTCAGCAATCGGATTAAGTATTACACCGGATAATATCATATCATTCATTGTTGTGAGCGGTCGAATAGTTACGCCCACGATGCAATTGCTATTATGGTTCAACCGGTTTTGGAAAACAGTTTTTAAAAAGTACGGATTATATTATTGCTTCACACTGCAGTGGCCGGCAACCCTAAGCTCGCTGGGTAAATAGCGTTACAACAATTGACACATTTTTTGCAACATTGGGTGCGGATAGTATAGTACTTGGGGGTGACCGCTTGAGAACTACCGCGTGTCGTTTTTGTAACCCAACGATAAAAGGGTTACTTGACGATTACATAGACTATCCCCACACGCACAACGCGAGGTCACATAGGTTAATTTTACTCAAACCTGCCTAAAACTCTCTTTACTTCCACTTTTTCCTATCTCACTTGCCTGGTTGACGACGTCAAACCCTGGACAGATCAAGAGGACACTGACCACAACTAATAATTCCGTTCAAACAGGCACAAAAGAAGGGGACAAGATATTTATTGAATTGGCGTTTACTTGGTAGAACTCCATTGTAGTACGGTAAAAAATAGCAAATTATTTAGTTTTACATTAGTTATTTTTGCGTGTGCCATCGTCAGAACTATGTCAGTAAATGCAGGCAATATTGGAACATTTAGTATTTTTACTTCCACTCCATTATGCATGACGCAGTTGAGATTGCATCAGTCTACAGCTAGCAAGCGTGGGGATCGTTTCGTGTAGTATTTTTTTCAGGTTTGGCCCTGTCAGTGAGCAGTGTTTTTTATTTGCATCAATTACGGGCAAAAATGGGTTAAAAATAGTTCTGACGATGGGACACGCCGAAATAGCTATAAACTGATTTAAAAAAAATGTAAAACTAAGCAAACTCACATAAGCAAATTTTGCGATAGTAAGTCTGAGGATGCCTCTGAAAGAGGCGAAACACGTGTCACAGTTAGTAGCACAATACGTGGAATAATCAAAGTTATTTTAAATTTTATATTAAAATGAACTTCAAAAAAGTTTTAGAAAAAAAATAAAACGGCCAAAAACAACATCAAAACACATGAGAAGAAAGAGAAATAGAGCAAGAGCTCTTCTCTCTGTAAAAGATGAAAGACTCCAATCAGTTTCAATAAAAAATATCTTGCGATAGATTTAATATCTGACATGAAAAAATTGGAATACATTTTTAAGGGGTTGCAAGATTAAGGTTAAAAAGAGTAAAAAGGTTAAGAAACACTTCTAGAAAGTCGGTTCGCCATACATGTATGTGTTGGCTCTACTAACGTTCTAGGTACACAATTCATTTGTTAAATCTGTCATTATATATTGTCATAAATATTTTCATATTTAAAACCATCGTAGCCGAAGAAATGATTAATAGTTTTCCAGACTGACTTGGGATTAACTCAGTCTTGATATTCTCGCTTATTCGGTATGCATAGGAGCTCGCCGAGCACGTGCCGCTGCACGTGTCGTGAACTCATTTGTTTTGAATAGAATAAACAGATGATAATAATATGGAGTATGTCGTGTAACAAATTACGCATTTCATAAATTAAACACGGGCATTTAAAACACCGAATTTGAATACATAGAATGTTTACTGAGCTGGTGGAAGCGTGGTAGCGGACTCGCCTAGTATTTATGAATACGTTTTTAATAAACATAACCTCATACAAAAATATTCTATTGCTCTCAACTACCTATCTCCATATAATTACATGTGTATGCCCACCTAATAAAAATGCTATATTCAAAACATTTTTAAAAACAATCATCTCCGCTCAAAGTGGATCATTTCAGAATTATAACTGGTTCTACGTTTCACGTTTTCAATATTGTCAAGTCTGTCACCCGATTTTAAATGAAATATTGCATATGCCGGGGTCGCCACTTCTGTACCCTATATAAATATAGTCATAAAACCTTTTCCGACAAACAAATAAATATAATTCTTAAAACCACTCACTACTCAAATCTTTGGGAATTCCCATGAGCTTATCCTTTTCGCCAGCGATGGCTTTAGACTCAGTGATACATTTATTTAATATATAAACACGAAACATCCATTTACTAAGCGTCAGTTCAAGTTCATCCGTGCTCTTGAACGCCTGAAGATGCCGAAAGGCGAAACCCGGGTCGTTAGTGACAAAATCTGTGGGAGTGTACATAATTTGAACGATTTAAATTTAATATTGAAATTCCACCAAGCACCTTCAGTTGAAATCTTAAATTATATATATGAGAGTATTATTTTCAAACACCATTCCAAAATGGTTATAAAATGAATCTTGGATTTCATTTTGTAAACAAACACACATTTTAAAAGTATTTTTAGTTTTACATTGCTCTGGAATGATATTTTGTATGTTATCAAGCCATGTTTGAGAATGATTTCTAAAAATGCATACAAAATTTATATTTATTTACTAAATCACATCCATGGTTCATGTTTCAACAATTTTGGAATAAGCCGGGCTTGCAGATAATAGCCTCATACTATCTACGACAGCTTCAGTATACAGAGTAGTGCATTTTTAGCCATTTACCTTGATTAGTTTACGGTAAATTTCATAGGAGTGATAAAGAATCACTCCTTCTCCAGAACACCGTTAATTGCTTTGAGATTAAACGACCCCCTTGTTAGCGTATTGGTAGCCCACCGCTGTCTTTAAATGTTTATCTAATTCCGTCTAATGGTCAAATCATACATGCAATACTGGATATGAGGGTATTACTTACAAACCCGGCTCATTCCAAAGTTGTTGAAACACGTACCATGAATGTAATTTAGTAGATAAAAATAATTTTTGAAAGAATTTTTAGAAGTCAGTCTCAAACATGGCTTGAAACAACATCCAAAATATTAATCCAAAGTAATAAAATACTGAAAATACTTTTAAAATGTACATTGTTTTTCAAGATGATATTCAAGTTTCATTTCTTAACCATTTTGGAATAAGCCGTGTTTGCAAGCCTCATATGTTGGTTATTTCGAAAGCTTTCATACTCTAGGCAATAATTCAACCACCGTGTTGTATCAATGCGAGTAGGGCTTATACAAAAACCGACTTTTGAAAAACCCGGTTTTCGAATGTCAATTATGTTCAAAAACCGATTTTATCCGGTTTTCGAAGTTTTACAAAAAATGTATAATTCAATTAAAATACCGAAAAAAAGTTTAAAATTCTTTTTTATTTTGTTTATTTATTTATATACTACATCAAGAAATTATTTGGTGTTGCTCTTCAGAAAATATGATTTAAGAAAACAAAAAGCGTCCACTGATCCAGTGTTTCTCAAACTTTTTTAGAGCGTGGCCCCTTTTGAGTGTCTTTATTTTTCTGTGCCCCCCGAATATCTCCGAAAGACCTTTTTTTTTAGCTCACCGAGGACTTTGAAATCCTCAATTTGCTCAAAACTACCCGTGGCCCCCCTGAACTGTGTTGTGGCTCCCCAAAACAAAAATAAATCTCTGTGGCCTCCTGGGGGGCCACATGGCCCACCGTTGAGAAACCCTGCACTGATCGATCACTTAGTAATGATCTAATTTTTGTAACAAACTTGTATAATCACTAATTGATGAAAAGTATTGTTTTATTTAAAACCGGTTACGAAGTTGAAAAAAAACCGGTTTTCGAATGTCGCAAATTTTGCCAAAAAGCCGGTCTTTAAAACCGGTTTTTGAAAACTGACAAGCCCTAAATGCGAGTGTACATAAATTCAACGATAAGGAGTTTTTCAAACGCTTGGAAACAATTTATCATTCGAGTAAATCAGTGCTCTCCCTACTTGGTAAGATTACACATTCAAATCAACTCAACTCTCATCTTGATATTGTTTCCAATTGACTTTGATCAAGATGGCGTCTGAATCTTTTAACTTTTCAATTTATTTTTTAAAATCCTTGACAATGTGTCTGCAGTACCCTTCACATACAATATTAAACTCAACTAATTTGTTCTCATCCATGCCCTAATCAAATTAAATTGGTTAGCACATGGACTTCTCCGAGCGAGCTGGTATTGAACTTGTCAACAGAGATGCTCAAATCTCATTCCACTGTCAGTCGCTGACATCGGCTATTTTTTTCATTAGTTAAATCTTAACACTTTGTAAGCGGGCGTTTTTTAGTGATTAACGCAAAAATATATTACATTCTTAAAATCAACACAACTTCTAAACCAAACAATATTTTCGGCTGAAATTTTCAAAGAAATCATATGTGACATTTAATCATTAAAAATAAAATAAAAACATTGTGAATACATCATAATTACACTATTTTTCTAAGCTGAATATAAAAACCTGTTATTAATTTAGTAGATAGCACATTTATATAAATAATTATAGTATAAAATCCTCATTCCTACAAATTTACAATCACTGGAAGTGTGAAATCTGATGCCCTAAATGGTCGAGAAACATGTGTCGCCTTTCAAAAAACATACTATGTGTGAACGAACATTCAGGGCATAATAAATTATGAGGTGTATTGCTTATTGTCAAAAAAGGTCACTTGCGGCGGCAGCTATTTTTAAGAAACCATTAACTGACAGTACACGATAAACGTATTTTTACGTTTTCCGCCTATAATGTATAAATGTGTACTTTGTTTTTGTTTATGTTCCACCGAGTAGTTCTTATGAAGATATTGTGATAGCAAACGATATAAAATTTTGTATTTATTTTTGAAAATTAGTCGTAAGTCATTCACTGCGTAACCGTAATAATTATCGTCAAAGATTGTCGTATGTTCAGAGTTCCTAATCGCAACGCCTCCATAACTAGTTAGAGACAGGTGAATATGTTATTGGAATTTGGTGAAGTGTATGATATTATTTTTTTCGACCTTGAATGTAGAAAGAGGAGGCAAGTTTCCAGTAGTAGTTATTCAGGAAGCTCTTGAAAAGTTTTGACAGAGCTTTTTACTTTAGAAGCACTTGAAACGTGGATCTGTTTGTTCCGCTAGTAGCATTTGGTAAATATCAAAAGCAGGGGTGAAAAACTGACGATTAATAACAAAATAGAGAAACTTCTCGTGACGTCACGTAATTTTGTATACAGAATATTTTGAATATTTCATATGGATAACAAGTGGAGTCATATATACTAAAATAATAACAGGTTTTTATATTCAATAAATATGATTTCTTTGAAAATTTCAGCCGAAAATATTGTTTGGCTTAGAAGTTGTGTTGATTTTAAGAATGTAATATATTTTTTCGCTAATCGCTATTTCGAAATCGTGCAATCTTTCTATACTTCAAACTGAGCCTAGGTAGATTCTCTTTGGTTACAATAATTATTGTTAGCCACACTGCTATTATCATTCAGTAAAGTGTGGTGCTATCTTATCACGAATTTACCACAGGATAAACATCCTGTACTCCTGTGACGATAATACAAACCTGACAACTGTAAAATGTACGTCACACTTTGAAGAAAAAAGGAAGAAAGGTTTTATTGCTACATCAAATTTAAGGCAGCTTTGAAATAAGAAAAATAGTTGCTTTAAATTGATGTGTATATATATTATCATGATTGTATTTATCGTGGAATATTCATTGAAATCTTCTTTTTAACGTTTATAAAAGGTTAGCCGAAGTTGTGATATGTACAGTAACCCCCCCCCATTTACGCGAGAGTTGGGACCGCGTGATTGGAAGTCGCGTAATTGGAGGAGTGAATTTCATGAATGCAAAACTGCTAAAATTAAAAATAAATAAAAAGAAATGTATGGACGAAATATTTAGTTTTTATGTGGTAAAATGCATAGCGCTCGCCAACGTTTGACTGTATGCACCACACCGAAAGCGGGCCGGCTGTGTGTACAGCATAAACGACAATTTAATGCGACCGCCCAATTGGGGGATTCGCGGCGAATATTTCTTTTCGACGCGTAATTCGAGGTAGCGTAATTGGGGGTTCCACTGTATTGTGAATTGCAGATTTTTGTGCAGTAGGTCTCCCTCTTATACCATTGTGTTAGTATTTTATTGCTTCCAAACCCAAGGGCCACGAAACGACACGCTCTAAGCCACGGGTTCCCATCCTATGAGTCGCCAATTTATACAGTCAACTAAAATGACCTTATTAAAAATGCCTTTCCAATTGCATCGGGATCGCGGGTCACATGGCTTTTATTTTTAAAAAGGTTGGGAACCTATGCTCTAAGCAAATTCGTTGAGCGCTGAAAACTTTAAATACAAAGTTTGTATTTCAATACCACGTTATTAGATTTTCATGCGGCACACCTTTTAGATAAAAGTAGTCAACTACTCAGGCCTTGGTTACAACTTACCCCGCTCTCCTCTCACTATATATATATTTGTCTTAGCTCTGCAATTAATTCTTGGCTATCTTAGTTCTGCCAATGTTTACACACACATGATATCTTATTTATTTTTTCTTGATATCAAACTGTGTACATTAAAGATATTATAGTTTCAAAGACTTGAATGAAAATATTATTCTGCCCATAATATTAGTGATTCAAATTATCATTATTGTCCGTAATGTCGTCTAAAAAAATGTCTTACGAGAGATGGTTGACTCAGACACGGACTAGTCGTCTAGGGCAGAGGTGGGGAATGAATTGCACTTTTGGCCCTCAGGTGCAGCCGTTTTGACTGAATCCGAATATTGCATTTTTATTTGTTTAACTATCTTGAATGTGACCTTCTGACATGAAAAGTCACCCACCCCTTGTATACTTGAAGGTATATTTTCTAAATATTTCATTGATCATTTTCTTCCGTTCACTTCATCGTTACAGGCAAGTGCTCTGCAACCTTTTCTCAACTGAACGCCAAAATTTTTCCCAGATTTTCTTTTTATATATTTAAAAAAAAATTGACATTAGAGCTTATGCCAATGCGACAAATATTTTGAAGTTGAAAGATCATACGAAATATACTCGATGGGAATATTTGTAAGTCACATGAGATTAACTCGAGGAGAATTGACGTCACAAACACCCATGTCTTAGATCTCAAATTTAGATTGAAAAAATCCAACTTGACATCGACCTTACCGGGAATCGAACCCAGACCCACCTGATAGATAAAGCAAGCTCTAACCAACAAGACCACAACGTAGCACACTCCCAAAATACAAATGTACATATTATGAACTTATCATCATGAAAATGACTCTTTTCAGTTATGTGTTATATGTAATGTAAGTATGCGTATTTATATGTATTTGTATACAAGGTATAATATGATTTATATATTAACAGCTTAACAACCGCACGTTTTTTTTATAAAATTTCACCCGGCGAAATAAAATTTTGCGAAAAATTTAATTTTACTAAATTCACTATAATTTGTAAGCAAATTGAGATATCTTTACAAAATTTTTTTAGCTTCCAGATACTTCGCCTATACGCATATATGCGTCCGCCGGCCAGCAACCTTTGTTTTTAAAAGACTCAAATACGCATCCACGGTCGTTAAGCTGTTAATACATATTGTGTCCGAGTGAACTGGCTTCATCGTGGATTGCTTACCTCTGAAACGATCATGCCTTTCCGTCGGCAACGGTGGTAAATTAATGCAAGTAACCTAAGAATCGGCGATGAATGAGACTCGAAGAAATTTGATGCTAGCACATCCTAGAACTAAAAGCTCTATTAATTTTGTTTTGAAAAATATATAATAAGAGCGATACGCTGCAGCCAGCGGTGGGCTGGTAATACGTTAACAAGGGGCTCACTAATCTCAAAGCAATTCTCGGTGTTCTGCGTAAGGAGTGATTTTTTTATTACTCCTATGCAATTATATGCAGTACTTTAATACACAATCGATTCTTACTTAATACACTTACAATATGTAACAATATAAAATTTACCGTAAACTTATCAATCTAAATGGCTAAAAATGTACTACTGTCTATACTGAAACTGTCGTAGATAACATTAGGTCAGAAATTGCAGTTATATACTAATTTGATCTGAGAATACTGTTTTCTATTAAATTGACAAGGGGCTCGCCGGCCTTAGAAAAAAATAATAAGGGGCTCGGGCGAACCCTTTCGAGCCCACCCCTGGCCGCAGCACAACGGTTACGTAGTACAGTGGAACCTCAAATTACACTACCTCGAATTACGCGCTGGCTTGAAATTCGCCGCAAATCCCCCAATTGCACGGTCGCATTCCATTTTCGTTACTACGAGACGGCCGTCTGTGCCGCACATACAGTTAAATGTTGGCTATCATTTGTGTATTCAACACGTGCCAGGCTATACACGCATAGCTGGGCGTCTGTGTGCGGAATATTTACTACTACAAAAACTAAATATTTCATCCATATTGTTTTTTTTTTGCAAAACTATGGGAAATCTTAGTTTTGCATTTTCCGCGGAAAAAAACCAAATCCCTAACTTTGTATGAGATTCACACCCCAATTACATTACCCCCAATAACACGGTCCCGACTATAGTGTAAATGGGGGTTTTACTATACTGGCTTAAATAGTTAAATGTATAATAATATAAGCGATTGTAAAAGTGAGCATAATAGGTATAAATGTCCATAATTGTTTATATTGACCCCGGCTAGCCATGACGGGGTGAATGCTACCCTTATTGCTAACGTCCAGTGTCACGCAGGGCCACGTCACTATTCTCCGAGACTCGTGACATGTCACGCTCGGTAATTCCGAAGCGTTTTTAGTTTACTTTACAAACATAAGACGTGTCGACACCTCATAATGAATCGTGCAAATTAACATATTGATTCACTGCTGTATTCAGGTGATTCACGCATAAATTGTTCACCGGTGAAGAATTCAAAGAATCGCGGAACCTGGCCGGTCAAAAAATACATGAAATTTGTTCGCTTGTATCATTTGCAGATATGTACTCACAATCTTATTTCATTATTGCATTGCAACACGTAGTAAATCTTAAAAATACGTTTCGTATTTATGAAACATTCTTCAGTTATCAAAATATTTGGCATTTTGGCAGATTAACAAAACAAAAGACATTTTATTTTCAAAACACTCGAATTCAATTTAAAAGCCATAAAAAAATGAACCAACTAAAATAACCCGCTACACAAAAAAATGTCCAATATCTCAAATACTAAATTGAGCATATCAGTATTTAACAGTTTTAGGGTGTTTACTTTCAATACTTGGTAGAAATGAATTATATTGATAAAAACACAGCATTCCTTTGTAATTTATTCCACTTTATTAAAAAGATCAGGACCGATTTCGCTCTTTTTAATTTTAATTTATTAATCGTTGATGGTTTATTAATTACATGTTATAGGTGTTAAACATTTTAATTTTGTGTAATTATAGAGTCACTTAATTTGTAAATTATTTTCATTGCCAATAATTGTTGTTTACGCCTTTTATTTAAATTTTGTATAAATAGCACTGTTTTTATATTTTTACTATCAGTTGACAATGCTCGCCATGAGCGAAACCGATCCTGACCTTTTTAATAAAGTGGAATAAAGTACAAAGGAATATTGTGTTTTTATTAGTATGTAACATTATTAAGGTGCATCAATCTATTACCTTCTAATTTTATAGCAGAGTTCTTAAGAATAATATTTTGTATAATTTACTTATTGGCCCTTCGTTATTACATTTTTACGCGATCTTTTAAATTCAAGGAACGAATCTTCAATTTTTCTATGAATTAATTTTCTACGCGGTACGTATCTACCGTGTTAAAATATATATATATTTCTAGAAAATTAAAATGAGTTATTCGCCCCTCATAGTGGTTAATATTCTTATCTCTTCGATCAATAACACTTAATCATGTATGGTTGTTTGATGCGGGCAAGAAGCCATCTGCCGGTTATTACGAACATTGTATATCTAAATACTTTTAAATTACTGTTGATAAAGAAGTGTGGGAATTCAAAATTTGTTATCTATCGACCACCTAATAATTTATCCCACCTAGTCTACCAACTAATGCAATTATTTTTTAAACAAATGCCAATTATAATGGAGTTGTACAAACTAAATGTCACGATAATTGAAAACTTTTTTTACTTAAATAGAAGTGATCGGCCCAGTCGAAGCTTTTTTTTCAAAATAAACCATTTATTTAAGTATTTTTTCCTAATCGCAATTTTACAGGCCCTTATTTTTTCAAACTTAAAAGTTAAATTTAGATACCAATTCAGCATTTTCAAATTACATTCTCTTGATATAGAACGTGTATCAAGTTGTATATATTTTAGAGAAAAAGCTGTCTTAGAAAAACTGTGGGCTACGTCCTTTTTCCTTTCCACAGTAGATATGTATCTTGTGCCGATCAAAAAGCGACAGGTCAATCGGCCAGGCCCCGTGTTTCTTCCGCCGCTTCTACCAGGGGTGGGCTGGAGGGGGTTCGAAGGGGGCTCGCGCGAGCCCATTGCTAAATTTTACTAAGGCCGGCGAGCCCCTTGTTAATCTGAGAAAAAACAAAATTCTCAGATCAAATTAGTATATATATCTGCAATTTCTGACATACATATTGTCTACGACAGCTACGGTATACACAGTAGTAAATTTTTAGCTATTTACATTATTTTTTTACCATGTCCGCTCCCAATATGGAGCATATGGACTCCTAATGGAGTTTATCTCAACAGAAATGTGAGCGATTAGCTAACCACTAGTCCTGTCCTAGCCCTTTCTTTCTATTCTTACTCTCTTTGGAAAAAGAGAGGTTAAGCAACTGAGTAACATAATACGTTAACTGTAAATTGTATATTGTTACATATTATAAGTGTTTTAAAGTAACAGTCGATTTCTTATTTAAGTATTGCATATAATTGCATAGGAGTGACAAAAATCACTTCTTTCCCAGAACACCGATAACTGCTTCCAGATTAAACGAGCCCCTTGTTAGCGTATTGGCAGCCCACTTCTGGCTTCTACCCATTGTGGACGTTCCCGCAAAGTATTAAAATCTATTTTGGTGATAACAGTAGTAAAATTTCGTCGGCATTTAGATATTATGAATCGGATGTTGGTTCATAGCTCGATCCTCGAAACGTGCGCCGCGTTTTCTATTTTGGTTCGAAACAGAAATTCCAAAGCCGTGTTGTTATGATCTTTTAATAAAACATTAAGCTCGATATAACGTAATTCATCTGCCATATACGAAAAAAGTATTTTGGGATTATGACAGGGGGAGCCAGACGTTTGTATTCAATATTTATCAATGAGGCAACACCAATAAACACTAAATAAGTTTTATTGATGCATTGTTTTTTGTTTTTGAATCTTACATACAGTATTACTTCAAAATTAAAAATATACTGTTATGAATTTTAATATGACATTTTCAGCTTACTATAAATTAAAACAAATATTTTGGAAAGTAAAACGTTTTTGAACTTTCTGCATTTTACATAATGTATATCAGGCATTTGCAATATTATATTTTTTAAAAAGATTCACGTTTTTATCTTTTAACACCTTTCTAAAAAAGATTGAAAATAAATATAATAATCGTTATTTTTGGATCAACCTATATATATTATGTGAACAAACATTTTTAATCATGAACCTCTTCACGATCAAACATCACCGATGAACATTTACAAGCAGTTTTAAGAATCTCAACTACAAAATTAGCAACTGAATTTTAAAAAATGTTAATAGACGTAACAGTTCCATTCCTATCATAAGATATATTTTTTTTATTATAATAAATGGTGTACATATAAAATGGTATTTTACTTGCGGCCCGACGCGCATTTTGAATTCCCGAATTTGGCCCTTCATCCGAAAATTTTGCGCCCCCCTGGTATAGATTGTAGTCGCATTAGAAAATTGTGCACCAAAACACAATTTTCGAACAAACTGGATTTGCCGCATTCTAATTCTAGCCTTAGAATTGAGGGTGAAAAATTTCTTTCCTATTCAATGTTATAAATTTATAAAATAATATAATTTATAAGTTTAATAAAGTCCTCACACATTGTAAACTTTTTCCTACAAATATATTTGTTTCCATTGAAAAAATGGTTTATTACAATAAAAAAATATCTTAATTTTATGTAATACATTGTTTTAACACAATTTGTCGGTGGTATACTGCCAGAAAACGTTAAGTCGAAAAAACCTTGTTTTGATAAAATCGACTTTTCGTACAGAGTGGCCGGCCATAGGCAATAAGACAAATAAATAAACGATTGACCAAAATGCCAACAGCTAAAAACGTTAAGTCGTCTAATCGTCTTGTTGTGGTAGCTGTAGAAATAAGAAATATAGACATCTAAAAAGCGTTAAGTTATATATAGTTTTCTGCCAACGAAATTGAGTTAGTTCGTATTACCTCTTTAAATATGAAATAAATAACTGTTGTATGAGTGAGCTTGTTTTTTCTATCATTATCGATTTACATTCACAATTTTCGACTTTAACGTCTTTTGGCAGTATACCGAGGAATAATAGTATTTGTTATTTTGTTTGTCATATTTCACCAATACTTACAATGTTCGTTTTTATTTTCAGCCCTGACAAAAGATTGGTCCGACCATGCCCTTTGGTGGCCAGACAGAAACTGCTGGCTCTCCCGCACGAGGTCCACCTTGGACCAGTGCGGAGTGGCCGCAGATTCCCTTCTCCACTTCACTCCCATGCACAAACAACTGAGGGTACAGCTTCCAGATCTTCGCTACCTCAACTGTAATGTAGACTTCTCTGTCAAGACTTTTAATGCTGTCATTGCATTATGCAAGGAATTGGGTAAGAAATCTTTGTGTGTTTTTAAAATAATGAACATTGTTCCAGATTACAATTGTTCTTACCTAAATGGTTCAAGATTCCCAGTAGTTAGACTTTCTCTTCTTTTAACCCTTCAAGCACGCGTGTGTAAAATAAATTTTAGATAGCGACCGACTCGTATCCAATGAATAGTCTAATGAGCCGGAAGTGTTACCTATGGTAACATGTATAGCTTCATAAAAATAATTCTTTAAGTGTTAAGATTGTGTCAAATTCCGAAATTCTACCATCTCTCAAAACTTTATATTATTTTTTATATTTTTAGCAGTCATCAGTTTTTTTTTGGGCTCCAAAAATACAATAAAAATTAAAAATATCAAAAACTTCACTCTAATCTTAATAAGAAATCAAGTTATTTGAATGAAATCAGTGAACTTTTGCTATTATAAATAGATATCAAAACAAAGCATGTTTTTGGTCATTTGGGCTTAAATGGTTGACTGACTATTACCTTAGATTGTGTTCATGCTCAATTGCTAAGTAACTTAAAATGTAACCGAAACAGGCATCAGACATCCAGAGGAACTATCTCTTTGCCGGCCAGTGGAAGCATCTCACCTGAAGCACAACTACTGTGAGGGTGGCGGTGGAGCAGCCGCTCACAGGCGGAGACAACTACCGGCTGATACGAATACTTTCATCGCGGCCAGCGGAGGAAATGGAAGTGCTGGCAGTCTGGATGCTGGACGAGCACCTTTACTATGTGCACCGACTCCTTATCCACCGAGATCACAGTCAGCCACACCCATCAGTTCACCTGTGAGTATTTTTTTTCAAGAAAATTTTAATAAACATTTTAACACATGATTTTACTTATTAACCCTTTGAGTAGTGAGTCAATTTTTACTAAATTAGAATTTTTTTTGTATATTTGATTATTTTTACCATTGATTTTTTTTTTGCAAAACTAGGGGAAATCTTAGTTTTACATTTTTTGCCGAAAAAACCAAATCCCTAATTTTTATGAGATTCACACCCCCAATTAAACTGTCTAGACTTAAGTGTAAATGGGGGTTTTACTGTATTTACGTAAAAATAAACATTAATCGCAAAATTTCCAAATCATCAAGAAAAAGTGTGGGAGCGCCGACCCCACACGCCCCGCCCCACTACACTACTCTTTGTTTAGTACTTTCACAAAATTTTGATCTATTATTTGTATTCACAGCACCAAAACGGTACATGGAAGCGAGGCATGAACGGATCAAGCCAGTCAAACGGAGACCTCTCCGACGGCTACCTGACTCCCCACAATACTTCCGTATCATTGGAGATATTGAATGGTTCAACCGACACTTCCTTGGCCAGCAGTCCTTGTGACCCTGGACGTGAGGCGAGAGATTCTATTGTCAGACCAAAATCACTTGTTGAAAAAGCCAGGATGAATGTAGCGTGAGTTGAAAATTTTAAATTATTTGTATATGTATTTAATTTTTTTTCGTGTAGCAACAAGGTTCATGCTAGTCTCATTAACAGACTGTGAATTCCAAGTCAAGACGTTTTTGGAAGAGTCGAAGTCATACAAATCTGATGGACTCGAGAACCCTTTTTTATATCCTATTTTTGAATTATTTGTTTATTTTCAATATAAAATTGACAATTATTATTACACTTGATGTATGGATTCCACCAATCAAAATAAGAGGCAGTCGAGCCTAATTCTGGCCCAAAATTGTTGTCTTACCAATGTTAAAAACAATTAATTTATTTTATCCCTTATTACACCAAAAAAAACTAAGGTTCCATAATGTTTAAATTTTATCATTATAATTGACATGGCAGTTAAAATTAATTCTTAGTATTATAATAACAACAATTTTTCTATATTTTTGCAAACTATAGTATTTTACAAACATTTTTAGCAAAGTTGTTTCTTAATCTATTTCTGTTATTGCAGTTGGCTAGACTCATCGCTCTCAATCATGGAGCAAGGTGTAGGCGAACGGGATTGCCTCCGTCTCCGATTTAAATTCTCTGCATTCTACGATCTGAACCCACGAACAGATTCAGTTCGCATAAACCAGCTCTACCAACAAGCCCGCTGGCAAATACTGAACGAGGAAATCGAATGCACAGAAGAGGAGATGCTTGTCTTTGCAGGACTGCAGGTATTCATGAGTCTTGTAATAGCTGTTTTATTTTATGACTATTGAAATATCTTCATCGACATCGAGTGTACTTTGCGGCACCTTTCTTCTGAGAGAAGAAATATCTCGATAGCTACTTTATTTATGAACAATTATTTTTTTGAAAGAAGAACATGTGTCTATGAAATTTCATTAAATCATAATACTTTTCTATTTGTTGAAGAAGTATTTTGTGATTCATAGTTTAATACAATAAACCCACTCTTTTTTTGTCAATATTTATAAAAGCAAAACAGTTTCAATATCTGTTGTATATAAAAAGACTTTTAAGTAAAAGAATTTTTCTCAACATTGTTTCGTATTCTCAGGTTCAGGTAAACCTTCAATCGAGCAACGGCCACAGCGAAGATTCAATCGATGGACTCATGTCAGGAATAGACTCCCTCAATACATCTGGAACCGACGGAAGTTACGGTGCAGAAGATGAAGTGGACAGAGCGCTGGCCCAACTCCAGGCAACTCTGGAAGGTGGAATGTCAACGCTGCCGCAGGATATCACTCGTGTACCAGAACTTTGTGATAACCTGGGATACCTTAAGTAAGTAGTCATAAATATTATTTAGTTCAATATTTCTTCTCATCGATACTTCTTTAAAATAATTTTAAAAAACTACAATTTTAAATATACTGCTCTTTTTAATTCTTTAGGAATTATGTTATGTATTTGATTTTGAGTGAGCAGAAATCATTGCTATCTGTTATTTCAATAAGTTAATTAACTCAATGGAGGCCAAGTTAAAGCCAATATAATTAACAAAATTATAATATTAATGTAAATGCAATAATTTTCTGCGACAATAAATATATATTTTGTTAAAGCATTTACAGAGCCATTTTTCTATGATTCATATTCAGGAGTTTATTATCACATATATAAATAATTATAATTTTCTTTGGTAAGTTCACTTAATACAATGTAATATTTTAAAGAATTACAATAATCTTTCCAACGGGAATTTAGAATACATGAATACTTATTACTCTGTTTATTCTCTTATTGGTCTGATGATGTAAAGCGGTTCTCGATTAGGAATCTTCTGCTTAGTGTAAGGTTTTTTGCCATTTATAACCTGTTTTTGTTTTTTCAACCCAAGATCATGGCATGTATCAATAATTGTGGTCCCTACAAGATAGTCTAAAAATGAATATGTTTTCATAATCAATTGAGTTTCTTTTTCTTTTTAATAAATATGTTAATTGTATTTAATGTGTTTGAAGACAAAGTCATTCATGTGATGTCTCCCAATCTACATTCCATATTTACTTCTTTCTATGAATTCTGTAATACAACCGAAAGATGATGTTTGTTAATATGTTATCATTGAAAACTTTCTGAATGTTGTTTTTTCATAAAGTCTATAAAATTTTAAAGAAAACCTGTTTCTAAATTTATTTTCTATGGGATTTCTCCTCCACCCTTTACGAGTAATTAATATTGTAATAATTTGATTGATATCTATACATCATATTCTGGGGCTGGTGGAGCCGAGCTCCAATTTCCCTTTCATCTGGTGTATTTTGATGTTGCTTTTCCCTCGTAGCGTCCTGGATTTACCTGGGCGTAGGCGGGTGCGTGGTCTTTGGTTTTTGTTTTGTTTTTGTGGTGGCATCAGTTCTCATTCGTAGGCATTACATGTGACACTGGTGGTTGATTCAGCAACCTCGAGCTGCAATTAATTGGCGTTATGCTTATCTGATCAGTTTTTTTTGATCTGTTTTTATTTTTTATAATTATTATTTTAATCTTTTGCCCTCCTTTTTTTTGTTATTTACCCTCGAGAGGAGGTCAAACCAACAGTATCTGCGGCGGTTATTCAGATTTTGGAGATAGGTGTTTTAGCAGATGTTGACAACCAAACATGTGAATGTGGAGGATCGGGGGGGGGGGGATTAAGGAGGTTTCAGTAGGAGGACTCTCTGCAGTTGTGCTATGTTTATTATTGTATTGTCTTATATCATCCCCTTCCACGAGCCCCCAATGAATGAAAAAAACCCCTCTCTTAATTCTCTATTTATGTCTAAAATTTATTCTTTAAATCTATTAGACATCCCGCAAACACATTACTTCTCTGAAATTCACTTTTAAAGTGTTCATTCACTGTCAATTCTTGGTGGAAATACAATACATTAGAAAAACATTTTTCTGTGTTATATTGGTCATTGTGATAATATTGAAAATATTGACAGAATATATTTATTATTAAACTTTTTGTAACTTGCATCTCACAACAAATGAACGACAAAAACTAATCTTATAATAATCATGCTTCAACTAGGCCCCGCCGCTTTACTCTGAAAGCTTACAAACGTCACTGGTTCACCTGCCGAGATCTTCAACTGAGAGCTTATCGCAGCCGCGAAGATGCATTAGCGTGCGCTGCCAATCAGCAGCTCAATCAGCTCCAGCGACAACTTCAGCCAGTTTTGTCAGTGGCATTGCGAGGTGCAGAAGTTACTCCTGAAGTGCATGTCGCACAGAGAAGATACGCCATCAAATTGGAGACTCCGAGTGCCGATGGAATGAGTGAAATGTGGCTGAAATGCGAGAATGTAAGTAAAACTATTTGACTATGTATTTTAAAAAGATTTGAACCACTAGACAATATGCGAAATAGACAAAAAAGAAATACCGACTCGACCTGAGGAAAAAAAATGTCGCCAATATAACGCCTAAGATCGCAACTGTTCAATGAAACAATCCTAAATTTATATTGAACTTACTGGGCCTTGAATTCAGAGCCTACATATGTATGGCTCTAACTGGTATATGGCAGAGGGCAGCATTCAGAACATAATATAAAAAATTCAAGTTTTGTAAATTATTTTCTCAAGACATTTTTATGTAACATTGTAATAAACATGTCCTCCAATTTGATACTTCAACATTTATTAAGAATCTTTTTGTTACCTGCCTTATATTTTAAATACTAGAAATTAAAATTGTCCATCAAAACAAAAGATTTACACAATTCATTTGGTTTAATTTAATTTTAATTTATCATGTTGACAGGAAGAGCAATACGCTCGCTGGTTAGCCGCTTTGCGTCTCGGTTCAAGAGGCAGAACACTGGCTGACGCAGGATGGGCAGCTGAGACAGCAGCCATCCAAGATTACCTAGCTCTGCAAAAGCCCGCTCCGAGTGCGGCCGTCATCAGCCCGAATCAGTTGGACCTCAGGCCTGCTGATTACGTTGCGCCCAGGTTTAATAAGAAATTGAAAGGAAAGGTGAGGGCTCAACACAGTGTATATTTATTCTTATATATTTTTAGTAATTTTTTCTGTTTCTAAAATTATAGAAACTTTTTCATAATAATTTGCAAAACTTAAGCAATAATTGATGATGTAGTATTCACTAAGAAATTGATTCGATGACTGTCGCGATTCTGTCTCAAATGATGAAAACAATATTCGGCTGTCCTGCTTGGCAGTAATTGCAACTAAAACACTATATTTTTCAATATGTGGATAGTATATATGTGATGGAACTATATACATAGCTACAAATTAGTTAGCTAATAATTATTAGTAAAGAAGAATTTAAGGTGAAACTTTTATAACAATTGGTACGCAATCCCTAGTTTGGAAATCGCTAGAATCTGATAGAATCTATACAGCGGTCAACTATGTGCAAGGACAAACTGTGTGGGGTACTAAAAGAAAGTTTTATCAACTATAATTTCAAATTGCAGGTAACACAGCGCATTCTCGAAAATCATGCCAACGTAAAAGATTTGACGTCGACAGATGCTAAGCTTCAATATATTAAAGCGTGGCAAAACCTTCCCGATCATGGCATCGCTCTCTTTGTGGTGAAGTTTATGGGACACCGCAAAGAGGAGTTGATCGGAGTCGCACACAACCGAATCATGAAACTTGATATCAATACCGGCGACCATCTCAAGACTTGGAGGTTTAGCACAATGAAGGTTTGTTAATTTACAGATCTTCTTCTTTAGCACTACAGTCCAGGGTGAACTGTGACCCGACTCCATCAATATTCTTTACTCTCCTCTATCTGCCTTCCTATAGGCTTCCTATAGTCATAGTCTTCCGTACCTACTCGAATCACTACCTCAGCTGTTACAATATTTGCTCAACTTGACGTCAACCAAATTTTGAATTTATTATTTGAATACAATCTGTTAGGAGATGTTTTTTAAGCCCCTTAGACTGGATGCATTGGTAGTTTCCCGCTTTAATTGATAATGCAGAACACAACAAATGAGTTCAACACAGATTGATTCCTGAAAGATTACTAAATTTTTCAACTTTCTTTTTCAGGCTTGGAACGTCAACTGGGACTTGAAACACATGATGGTGCAATTCGAGGAGGGCAATGTCATATTCTCTTGCCAGTCGGCAGATTGCAAAGTCGTCCACGAGTTCATCGGAGGCTACATCTTCCTTTCGATGCGATCCAAAGACGCCAATCAGACCCTCGACGAAGAACTCTTCCACAAGCTTACCGGAGGATGGATCTAAATATATTTCAGATTGGTTGATCTTAGTCTAGTCTGTGGTGAAGTATCATATCGTTTTTTCAACGTCTCAAGCTTTTGATCATTTTCAATTTTTTAAATTAAATAAACTATATCCTGATCATTGTTGTATTTAATTTCGGCTTTTACAAGTAAAATTAAAAACAGTTCTTTCTATTAATATTAACTACATTACCGCAATCCTAAATTAGTTAATCATTATCGGTCATTGAAAATAGTTCAATTACTCTTTTGTTTATTGATTTGCTAAATGATCAAAGTTAAAAGACGTTAGTTTAGTAAAACATACACTTACTTTGAACCCTGTTAATTAATTTGTTTTCAGTACATATAACAAATTTAGAATAACGTTCTTTTCCTCTTGAAAATTATTTCTTGGATTAAACCTTACCACCATTTGTCCGATTTCTTGCATCCCTTATCTAATAATTTAATTATCGAGGGTTCAGGTATATTAATCCGATAATGGCTTCTGATAACACTGAATAATAATTAATTAGGTTAAGTTATTATCTCTCATATGACAAAACTGCCGAGAGTATAAAAATGTATGATCCGATCATTCAATAATCGAGGCATAAATTTCTAAACTCCGTCAAACAAAACTGGGTTAAAATACAATGTGACGGATATTAGAAATAGATTCTTCGGTTATAAAATATTTTAATAATTGTATTACCGTAACGGTAAGGAGTGAATCAAATCTCCGTGGGTATATTTTATTTTATTGTATTGTTTGGATGTTTCCAAAATAAAAAAATCAATGAATGCATTTCAAAGTTTTCGTAACAATGATTATTATCGGAGGCCTTAATGAAGTGCCCTAGATTATATAAAAGCAACTTTTACAGACTAACCTCTTTTGGGTTACTTGAATTTCAAAAGAAAACTTCAGCCTTATTGCTGACAATTTTGAGCAGTGTTTAAATTATAAACATCTTATAGATTTTAATATCTCGTAACTAATTTCTAGTATATTCGGACGTTCATTAATTGATCTAACAAATGTGAGTTTATTGCCTTCCGTTTAATATTATATTAATATAAATTAATTATCATTCGTTAAATTCATAAATTATCTCATTCAATGATGAGAAATAACTCGGATGAGATCTTTGAATGTTTACCAATTTGTTTAATTTTACGTAGAGTAAAAGCTTCATATTTTATAATCATTGTGAAACTTTTCATATTTAATTTTATTTGCATAATTTATAATTAATTGTCTTCATCTTTGTAATTATATTTTTCAATGAATTGATTATAAAATATTATTTATGAATTGACTTGTAAAATATAATGTAAGTAATATTTTCCGCTATTAATTTTAGCAGCCCGTATCTGGGCCTTTTCAAAAATGAATATTTGAAATGCTTTACTCACAATAAATATTATAAAATAACGAATCATGATTTATATTATTAGATAATTTAATGTATATTTATTGTTTACCATTTTGTAATTATTTTTACAGGCGATGAATTTAAAAATGAATGGTGCACAAATTATTTTATCTTTCAACATTTCGCAAAGCAATATTCAAGCATTCGAGAAATAAATCTTTATTTACTAATTATAATATTTCCCATGTGCAAAATCGTGGCTCAGAATATCAATTCAAAAGTCATCTTCAAACTTTTAACTCCAAACAGTGCCTGCAAAAAAAACATGCCTTAATTTTTGTAAACTGTAACATGAGGTTCTCTTTGTATTTATTATAAGTGTTTACTTTATAATTCATAACCAGTCATTAATATTTAGCATGTATGTAATAAACTTGCCGATTTTTTACAAATTTACATGTTTGCATTGGATCTATGTTAAGGAAAATGATATGTATACTAAAACAGTAGCCTTAACCGTTATATTCTATGTAAATAATATTGTATATGTGAAATGTTTTTAGTACTGTATTGACTTTCTTAATAAAGAATTAGAATAACGTTATTTGTCTTTTAGTTACACTGTCATAAAATATTCCTGTGTATGCATATGGGCCATGTCCACACAAATCATTTGTAGTGTGATGTGGATCGTCTGTATGTATAATCAGTTGTATGATAGTTGGCATTTCTGGAAAAAAAAATGTTAGTACGTAAAAACATTTTTAACCATTTCTGGTCCTATGTCGAATCTCATTCGACATCGATTTTTTTCCCGTGGGTCCTATGTCGAATGTCATTCGACATTTTTTTTCATTATTGGTATCTGGTTAAAATAAGTTCAAATGTATTGAATATTTTTTTTTCCACTCGTATCAATTACAATGGTATTCTGAGCAAAGAATCAAATGGTTTTTATGAACATTTTAATGTGAAACCGTATGCCTGCAATGGATACAAAAGGGTCGTTTTAGGGGCTGGATCAGCTCGCGCAGCACTGGCGCTAAGTTCTGCATTCTTCTTTCCAACAGTTACACTTGTCACGTGCACTTGAAAATTATTACCAATATGTACTATTGTTCTAATAATTCTAACCTTGCAAAAATACCTAAAATTACAAAAAATTGCGAAAAAAGAAACTTTATACATATATTATATAACATGTAAGAGAAAACCTGGGCCTTGATAAATGTTTTCACCGTTATCATACTTTAAAAGTTTTTAAAATACAGATAATAAGGTCATTATTGTATATATTTCGAAAAAAAATTATACCGTTGCTTTAAATTTAGTAAAAAAAAATATAATTGCAAATATTAGTTTTCCTTATGATACTGTAAATCTATTGTAGACCTGGTGGAATATTTTTTATTTTTTTCGTGGACCGGAAAGGGTTAAGTAACAGAAACTCAGTGTGCATTTACGCCCTATCATACAGTTAATCCTCTTATGTGGTAAATGCGTTCCGATGATCCCTTCATTATAGCAAGCTGCGTCCGCACATGTTATTCGGACTAGTGAAAGCGTAACTGAATGTACATTTTAGTCTCTGTATTCATTTTACTCCGCTCACAATAAAATGTCCTAAAAAAGCATGTAGGTTGTGGATGGGGCTACCAGGTAATCTTTTGTAAAGTTTAAATAATCTTGAGTAGAATAAATTTAAAACATCAATCAAATACGATTTCAGATGGTATGTACACATACCGGCAATACAAGTAGTACACACCCATTTTAGCCACTAAAAAACAAAACATCGCCGGTTTTGATGTCATAAAATCCAGTAGTTCTAGTTGTGGATGGTATCCACATGACACAAAAGGAGAGTTTACAGTTCCAAGAGATATTAAGCTTAGTTCATATGTAGCTATTTCATCTTCACAGAACAATGTCGGGTAAGGAGAGTTCAATCATCCATACCAAATTTTCAATCTAACCAGATATTCATCAATTATAACCCCACAAAATTCCACTGCATCATTTATTCATCGTTCACATAGTGAAATATCACCCATTACCAACCAGCAACCAAAAGTTAAATAATGATCAGCTAAAGAACAATTCTACTTCAAGGCTTACCCGTTCCTGCAATATCTAGACAACTCATTTCTCTACAAATGGTGAATTCAAATTAAGACGCATTCGATAACATTTTTTCTTGATTTTTATAATATAAATGATCTTATTAATAAAAACACAATAATCCTTTGTACTTCATTCCACTTTATTTAATATGTCAGGACCGGTTTCGCTCATTACGAGCATCGTCAACTGATGACTCAGTTGACGATGCTCGTAATGAGCGAAACCGGTCCTGACATATTAAATAAAGTGGAATGAAGTACAAAGGATTATTGTGTTTTTATTAATATAATGCCTTTCCACCAAGTATTGACAGTGAACACCCTAAAAGTGATATAAATGATCCTTAATGTCATTCTTAGTATATTCAAGATAATACTTACTTCACTTTCAAAGTCCACTTCATCAGCAACAGCATATTACAAAGTTTCAATATCACAGTTTTATAATAGCCTAAAAGAATCCACGCAAGATAACAGCATTGCTTAACTCGATGGCTGCCAGATAAAATTTTCATTCTCAACACGACAGACGATTTATCTCCTCAATAACTAATTAAATTGATAGTTGCAAATTACAGCCGGCGTGCTAGGTAATTACTATTAATTATCTACAGCAGCTAAAAGGTTAAAATTAAAAAGCCATTAATATGCAGATACTTATCATAATGAAAAATTAGATATCAGAATATTAGTTTCAAAATTCAGTCGAGGCTTCCAGCCACTGGCATTTAATTATTTTATTTATACAAGATTTTTGCAACCCAGAAATAAAATTTACTTTCCAGTCAAAATTCTTTTTTTTCTTGAACTATATTCATTTCCTATTATGAGTACATTCAGATGGCAGTCAAAGATGGTGCAAAAAGCAATTTAGTATTTCAATACCAAATGGAATGTTGAAAGTAAAATATAATGCTATCATCTCAAGTGGCATTCTTCGAAAACATTCTTATAAAACTATGATAAAGAGAAGTAGCATCCAAACAGCACCTCGGAAACTACATTTACCAATATTGGACAACTCACTTCACATATCAATGTGGTCATTAAAGCTTACAGATGTATCATTAGTACATCAGCTGAAAAATATTCATAGCTAAGTTTCATCACCTCACCTTCCAATGTATTGTCAACCAAGAGCTGTACTGGCGCATCTCAAAAACGTGATGCTGTGCTATATGTTTCCTTTCAAGACAAATATCCCGCCACAGAACCGACATCTTTGACAAAAAATATAACTATATTCTACAATTCTGGAACCTTGACTAATTTTGCAATCCCATAAACCCAAGATTGCAAAGTAGAACAAAAACCAAAGGTTCTGCAACTTTGAATAATTGTGGAATCTGTCACTTCGAAAAATATCTGGAATCTCTTAAATACCCATGTTTCTCAGCAATGATCCCAAGCAATTGTGGCATATGATGGTGATTGATCAATCCCGGGATCGCGAGATTAAAAGATTACGATTCCCGAAATCCCAGGATTGGATTCCCTACTTGGATTGTATGCAAGTATAGCCTAAAAAAAAAATTTAATAAAATAATTTTACTTAAAAGCTGGTTGTTTTTATATACAGTTACAATAGTCTTTGATAGTACACATCTAAGCTTGAAATTATTTTTGTCATTCATTTGTTAAATTTTATTATCCTTTTCTATATTTTACGAGTATAAGATCTACCAACCGGATGGATTCCGTTGCCTCGGAAGGCCCACCGATGATCATCTACAGGACGTACTCGGAGCTACGTGAAAACCTAAAATAAGCAGACTGGCAGGGGAAACTGTCAATATGAAACTTCAATACAAAAAAAGTATTCCTAAAAGTATGTAATGCGCAGGCACTCCTTTATTGCACGACCCTGTATGTTAACATGATTTCGTGAGCGGAAGATCGTTTACAAATTTTAGTTACATGCAACAGCTTGAATGAGCTTTACCACGCTAAACAATATATATTCTTGGACGTGGCCTAGACTAGGTGCCTGCTATTGGCTAGATCCTATATATTTATAAAGTTACATACGACTTAAATCAAAGAATAATCTGCATCCTCATAAATCAGAAGTCTTTTTGAAATTTACACGCAACAGAACAGAATCTAATAATGAAAAATTTAAACAGATAAGGTGGGAAGAAATTTTAAACTATCGTATTTATCAGTACCCTTGACCTTGAATATGAACATATAACAATTTGGATACAGCAGTAGAATTCAGCAATCAACATCATTCTTCAGAATGTTTTATCACATTTATGAGGCTAATTAATTTGCGATGGAAATGTTTGATACAGCAATAAAATTCTACGGTTAAAATAAAACACTATTTTGTACTAATTCCACATTTTTTTTAAATATCGGGAATGGTTTTTTTATCAACTGATAAAGAGTCGGTTGATGCATGTGATGAGCGAAAACAGTTTATTTAGTTAGTAGTCTAATAGTTTTTTTTTTTTTTTTATAAATGCCTCTTCACCAAGATTTGACAGTGAACACTTTAGAAGTGGTATTTATATCAAGTATACTTTTTTTGATTCGGAGATAGATAACAATTATGCAATCGGAATGAGTAAAGCTGTAAAGTTTCCAAAATTGTTCCAGATGATACATTTTCATAAGGCTAAATAAAAACTATACTTACAAACATAGAAACTCTTGTGTGAAATTTCTTTTTTTAGTTTGAACCAAGTAATTGCTACTATAGAACACGGTGCCTGTTTTTTTTTTTACACTAACTATAATGAAATGAAATATTGACAGATGTAATTCTTATTAAATATTTCTTGAATCGGAAATGTCATTTTTCTTGTGTTGGTATACTGCAAGTCTGCTGGCTAAAAATAAAACTGAAAAATTATTAAGATGACATATTCTAACGATAGAAATTTCTACACTATACTATAAAAAATATGTAACTTGGTATTATCTTTTTTCACAACATTTAAATAAACTAATTTTATCATTAGCATGACTTTCTATGTTAGATACTGGATTTTGTATGACACAATAGTAGAGATTTTAATGGTACCGGGAGAATTCTAACACTCAGCATCCAGACATCGATGGATTATACTTTTAGGCGCGAGCGCATAAAATGGCAGGAAACTATTCAAATCTAAGTTTTCATTGGCAATTTGTATCATCAGTTTAATTGCAATTTAACCATGTCAAACAATCTTATACCGATTGTCAAACCATCTATACAGGCATCTCGTAAGTATTAACTTGGGTAAATTACTAAATACTTTATATATATCTCAAGCAATTCAGAGAAAAGAGTTGACCGTGCAACATTTAAATTGAAACCTAGCTCGGACACCTGTAGACACATTGGTGAGTGAACCCGTCTTCTTACTACTTATCAGATACAACATCCTGGAAACCTACTACTACTGGATGGTCAAGCATTCAGCATACCTGGCATAATTTTCATTGAAGCCTTGCGAGAAACAGATTATGAAGACATCATTTGCTCAGTTTAAGAAACTGTCGTAGAAGTTTAAAAAAAAAAAAAACTGTATTAGTGTAAAAAAAAGTATTCAATTCCAATGGTGAGGAAATTGTATGCCCGTTGAAAAATTCGATATCTCGAATTCACAGTATCGCAGAGGTGCACATTCTTTCTTCTTCCTAAATTTTTCAACATTTCAAAACAAACTCTCAGCCAAATCAGCTCACACAAAAAGGTGATGATGTCAGCCAACGCTTTCGGTAGATGTTGAAGTTCGACACTGAAACAAAAGAGCTTTATAGTAATAGTGTTTTTAAGTAGGGGATATAAAGAATAACACAATTTCAAACAGTAAATCTTTATTACATTCAACTAATTCTAATAAATTTAGTACATTTTTTTTTCTCTTAAAATACTAATAACTATACTCAACGCTTGAATGGTAACAAGATTAATATTTTTTTATTAATCAGAACTCTTAAATAGAGACCTTCTTCCGCCAAATGAGAATTTATCTCACAGACTTTGCCAATGGTAAAATTCTTCAATGTATGTTGATATTACTAGAACGGAATATAAATAATTACTGAAGATTCTTCAATGCATAGTGAACTTTCTAACATCTAAATAAATATATTTGTTAGGCATCAAGAGAATAAAAGGTGCACGACGTCCAATAAGCTTACGACTGAATGGATGACCTACAATTAGTTTTAACAAAATATTACGTACTAAACTATGCTTAAGTAGAATTAATAAAATCGATACAAGATACTTATCCTGTATAAATTGGAGAGAGATGTCTTTGAAACCTTGACGGGAAAACCACATCACTCCACTGAAAAACAAATCAACCCGCATAAGAAACTAAGTGTTCATTTCACAATATACAGCAAAAACACAAGCCTTGCATTTCTATCCGGTATGACAACTTGCGAAAGACAAATTGACCAATGGCTATGTTTAGTATTGTATTATAAAAATAAAATATAATTTTCAGTAAAGAATGTTTCAATAAAATAAAGAGAATATTACATAAGGTTAACTATAGAAATGCAATGCTTTTAACAATATAGCTATATTACTCCACCTTTTTGGCGCGAGCGAAGGATCAGGCATCAGAACTGACCGCGACTTCTTCCGACTCAAAACGCCATCCTGAAAAGATTCAACGTAATACTAGAATCTTTACACAAATCATGTCACAGATTAACAGGGCCTCAAACTAATTATGTTAAATAAATATTGATAAAATTTAATAAAACAAATCAAACAGTCCATAATGGCGATACTCAAAGAGTTTTGTCGTGTTGACAGACTAGTTCTCAGCACGCCGTATTGGTGGAATTAATTTAAATGTTTTAATCATAAATTATTAAAAATCCCTGTAAGCATTGAATGTACAATGGCACTACTGCAAAAGAATATATGTTTAATCAAAACATTGTAATTGTTACAAACATTAAGATCAGGGCCGGCCCTAAGCGTGTGCGAAGTGTGTGGCGCACACAGGCGCCGGCTCTAAAAATAATCAGAGGGGTGAAGATTGGTGGATCGCTTTTGGTTTTTTGAGGCTCCGAACTTCGACCGGAGGCGCAAGAATCCACGGGCCGGCCCTGATTAAGATTGCCTAAATATTAATTATGTAATTAAAATAGTTAGTTTTATCAAGATGAAACAACATGCAATTATATGAGGGTATTATTTGCAAACAGCTCGTTCCAAAATGGTTAAAAAAGAAACTTAAATTTCATTTTGCAACACAATATATTTTTTTTAGTTTTAAATTGCTTTGGGATGATACTTTGTATATAATCATGCCATACTGGAGACTGAATTCTAAAACTACTTTCTAATTTTATATTTATTAATCAAATTACATTTATGGTTCATGTTTCAACAATTTTGGAACAATCTGGGTTTAATTTAAGATTTCGACTGAAGGTGCTTGATGGAATTTCAATATTAAATTTAAAAAAATTAAATTATGTACATTCACACAAGTTTTGTCTCCAACGCATGGGTCCGCCTTTCGGTACAGGATGAACTTAACTGACGTTTAGTAAATAAATGTTTTGTTTTTATATAAAAAAATGAATGTAAGTATCACTAAGTTTAAAGGTTTTGATTACAAAATGGATTAACCTTACTAAATACGTTCAATTAACTTGGTTTGGAGCTGGTTTTGCAAATAATTGCTTCATATGTACGTGTTGAACAAATTAAACTTTGAGAAACCCTCAAATTTGAAAATATGAAGAGTATTTCAAGAATTACAGCAACTTATCAGTGTAAACTTTGATGGTCAATACTCCCAAGACTTAAACCATGGGTATTAAAGATACACGATAGATAGGCACACAGAATTTTAAAAAAGTTGAATCTTTTGCAGTTGAAAGCCACCCTTGAATTGTCTGGGTTTTGTATATGCAAAACCATATTGTCACTATTGACAATATTATTTTGTCAAATTTTAAAAATCAGGGCACATGCGATCAGATGTGATATCACTATTAGTATGACTGGGATATTTGAAGCCCTGCAATTTACATTGACTTATAGATAATATAATCATTAATATAAAAATTGATACAGACAATTTACGTGTTCAATTCACTTGGTTTCTGGTCAACTCAGCAATAAGTTTTATTGAAGGACCTTTGGAAGGATTGTTGGACCTCTTCAAGGTTTCACTGTCTGCCAATTTAAAACGGCTTTCTCGTTGCATTTGGCACAGAACTCCAATGAAACTTTCCGGTTGGAGATGTGTACGCACACACCCAAACTCACAGGGCTGTTGTCGGGGAATATATTCGCAGAAGATGAATATGTGTGATCATTTAAAGTGTTTTCTTTAAAATTGGATTGAGAAGGAACGGCAGCAGGTATTTCCAAAGGGACAGATTCGAATATGTCACTGTCGATGTTTGAAAACTGCGGCAGTGATATATCATTAAATGAGAAAGCATCATCATCAGACAAATAAGAAGTGACATCGAGATTGAGCGGAGAAGACGGTTCTTCGTATTTTGGTGAATATTGCTGATAAGGGGACATAGACGAGATTGACGTAGGCGGAGTCGGAACGCTATCCTCGCTGTGAGTGTTTTCACTTTTCACAGCCGGAGACCGAGACTGGTTATCTTTTGAACGATAGTCTCTGCTCCAGCTGTTTTTCATAGACGTCGTCACCGGAAGACCGGTGCCCGCGTGGACGGACCGCAGGAGCAATCCGATCTCTTTGGAGTTTGCCAAAAGGTTTTTTAAATAATTGATTTCTTTTTCAAGGTCTGTAATATATTCAGACTGGGTTCCCAGCGTGGTTCGAATCTTCTTATTTTCAGACTTCAACGATTTCACATCGTTCTCTAGGTTGTTCACGTAGATCTTTTTCTTGATTCTATTTTCACGAGCTTGCACGGCGTTACTCAAGGAACAGGATTTCTTTTTGGTGGAACTGTATTGAGGCGGCATTCTATCGTTACAATTGGCAACGTTTTGGATACGATCTTCATCGCAAGATGGCGAAGCTCTCTTTTTCATATGTGTATTCCTCGATACTTTGCTTTCCCCAGCATTGGGTTCGCGTTGGGAGAGTCTTTTTGAGCGTTTCGCAGGCATGTGCTGAATTTCATCGTCGCCATCATCGGAAAAACTATAAACTCTCGAGCGAACACTGAAAGAACGTTTGGTCGCCATTTTGTATCGCAATAGAATGTTAAAATACAATAAAATCAGAGACAGGTGTTTAAAAATTAACGTTTCACCAAAAATGGGCAGCAATGTGAATTATATTACACAAACTAACACAGCAAAAACACTAAAAGTACCTTTCAAATATTACAAGCCACCAAATAATTGGGACCAGACGGGAGTAACGTCAAGCAGGAAAAGTACGGAATTGCTTTATGTGCATAGACAATATACTGATGTCTATGGGTTATGTCATCTCTGGTTATAACAATCGTTATGTGCATAGACAATATCTGTAAAAATCAAGTCATTAGTTAAGTTACAAATCACGTTCATTATTGTCATATGCCAAGTGCGAAGTATACGAAATTTGTGCCGTGGTCCAATTTTACATTTGGTCACTACGCTGCTTTAAAACAATACTTTTTTTTTAACTTAATGAAGTCATTAACACAAGCTCAAATCGAAAAATTACAAGTAAAACAAAACGTTTTCCGGGCTAAAAAGACATCCGACCGTTTTGAAATCGTCCGTGTAAATTTCATGAAAATAAAAATTCTATGTATTTAATTCTTAAAATTCAAAAAATATAATAAGTAGTTTGAATTGCAATCAAGTGCATGATAAAATAACACTTATTATGCAATTCTAGTACTCTATAATCAGTAATCTTGTTCTAGTAAATCTATTCCATCATAATGGTACGTATGTATATATTATGAAAAGAGCTACACAACCTCTCAACAACAGTTGTTTGAAATGATTCACGGTTCCACAGTTGTTTAATTTTGTCAGCGAAGATAATATGATAAACGCTTAGGGTTGTCAGACGTCCCGATTAATTGGTAATGTTACCGGTTTTGAGTTTCGTGTCCCGGTGTCCTGAACAACCCCTTCGGGACGCCCAAAAGCCTCGGCTTACGAAAAAAACAGGCGTATTTATATTTTTCAATTTAAATACTACAATTTCACATTGTGCGTATTGTCCATGGACAATTTCCTAACTTTATGGTATGTATTATCATTTTTTTTATTTCATTAAAATTGGGTGCATAGACTAGTGTACTTTGATTGGGTGATTAATAAAAGAAACTCTAGATATGATGATCAATTTTTGTATATAAACGTAAAAGGACTTGAAAATAGACTTTAAAAATGCATTGGATTTGGGGGCGATAATGCTAATGTAAATTTGGCGGGCGGCAATGAAAATGAAGGTTTTATTCCTGTTAATAAATGATAAAATATTTAAAAAATGGGGGGTGGGGAGTTTCTCGGTTTGACTTGCAAGAAATCTGGCAACCCTACACATATTATAACAAAATACTGAAAATAAGGGGTCTCCAGATAATCATTCTTACTCAGGAACAGATTTTTGAATTTTTATATTTTTCTTCTCTACTCTGTGACATGAATCGGAAATGCAACATCTTAATATGTAGATGCCCGATTTTGGCTTAAATATTCAAATAGTACTTAATTTTGTATGAACAGTATTGATTTTTATCAGCTATTGGCAACCAGGTGTTGACTGATGATAATCATATTCTTTCATAATGTAAAAAGTTAATTCAAGATTTAAGAATATGTACTGGATTGTATCTTCAACCAATCACATTTTGTGTATTTTTTTCTTTATCCATGTCCGCTCCCAACGTAGAGTGAATGACCTACTATGGAGTTATCTCAACAGTAGTTTTTCTACTAGAACTGTTTGTTACTCAGTCGCTGAACCTCTCTTTTTCAAAGGGAGTAGTAGGGATAGAAGAGTAAGGTTCGGACAGGACTAGTGGTTAACTAATCGCTCCTGCTACACCCAGATATTAAAGGATACAGAAGGGTGGGAGGGAATTTTTAAATATCACAAACATCCATGTCTTCATACAGAAATTGAATTTTTTTTTATTCATACTGGGACTTGGAACGCGTAAGATCCGGCACGGAAGCCCACAACGCCAGCCGCTGCGTCATAGCGTATTTACATTGCTTTGATCATTTGGTTTTGTGAGTATTTTCCGTCAATGAAATAGTTTATGGTCAATAATTAATATTTTTCTTTCCTACCAATCAACCTTTCCCATTTCCCGCCATGTTTTTAAATACTTAAGTAATATGAATACAGCAAAATGAATACAGCAGAAGTCGGAGGCAAAAATATTAACGTTCTTGACCTAAATATTAACATTGAAAATCATTCTCACGACTTTAAAATATTTCGAAAGCCGACATTTTCTGATTTTGTAATACATACAAATTCAATGCATCCATTTTCTTATAAACTAGCCGCTTTTCATTCAGAAATTCATAAACTTGTGAGTGTTCCTTTAAATGAAATAAACTTTAATATCAAATTGAAAATCATCAAACAAATCGCCATCAACAATGGATACGATGTCTCTTATAGACAATCTTTTATCAAAAAAACAAACTAAACTTGCAGAAAAAATGTTATTTAAAGGTATAGTACCAAAGGACATAGATCATACTAGGTATTGGCGTAGAATCATTTATTTAGGAAATACAAGTCTTAAAATTAAAAAACAGCTAGCTGATAGTGTTAGACCAGCTTTTTACTGTAAAAACTCTTTAGGCAAATTATTAGTTAACAATAAAGATAAAATACATTACTTAAATAAATCTGGAATTTATAGATTACAATGCTCGTTGTAAAAAAAATTATATCGGCAAAACAGAGAGGACTTTAAACATCAGAGTATTAGAGCATATGGCAGCCTTTAGACTGAAAAAGGACACGTCTACTTTTGCTAATCACTTAATTTCGGAAGGACACGTGTTCAATCAGGAACAAGGGATAAAAATGTTACACCCAAATACGGACAGTCATAAGCTCTTTTTCCAGGAAATTTTAGAAAACAATAAGGTACAGCTGCATAGTCTTCCGATTTTAAATGAAATATTAAACCTTCCGAGCTCTCCACTTCTATACCCCATATAAATAATATCATAAAACCTTCGCCGACAAACAAATAAATATAATTCTTAAAACCACTCACTACTCAAATCTTTGGGTATTCCCATGAGCTTATCCTTTTCGCCAGCAATGGCTTTAGACTCAGTGATACATTTATTTAATATATAAACACGAAACACTCGTTTACTAAGGCGTCAGTTCAAGTTCATCCGTGCGCTTGAACGCCTGAAGATGCCGAAAGGCGAAACCTGGATCGTTAGTGACAAAATCTGTGGGAGTGTACATAATTTGAACGATTCAAATTTAATACAGTAGAACCTCGATTATCCGGACTAATTGGGGATGAAGGTAGTCCGGATAAGGAAAAATCCGGATTATCGAAAAAAAATATAATTTACACAGAAAGACATGTACAATCAGTGTAAATATTTTTTATTTGTCTAGATTAACATAAAGCTTTAGTATTAAATTATTTTTTATTAAGAACTTCATTTATTGGTTTTTTTTAATTTAAGATTTCGACTGAAGGCTGTAAAACATCTCTTTCTCTGCCTATAATAATGTAAGTGGTGAGAACTATCCTTTACCTGATCACTAGCAAAACTCTTCCCGTAATTTTTTTTAGTATGTTTAATAATTAAGGGATAAGAATCTTACGAAATAGTACAATACTATTTCATAGGTTTTTTCAGCGACAGCTGGCTTGTGCTCAGTTTGGTTTGCTATTTTACCATGAAAAGACTTACGCCAAAACAATGCCTGCAAATTGTGAAAATTTATTTTTAAAAATCGTGATTCAGTTTCACAGAAATTATGTTCAGTAGTGAGGCTCATTTAGAGTGAATGGTTACGTCAAAAAGCAAAATTGCTCCATTAGGAGTGAAGAAAATCCACACGCCATTATTGAGACGCTGTTACATCCACAAAAAGTCACCGTTTAGCACAGGGGCGGGGAACCTTTTCTTCTCTAAAAGCCGCATTTATTTTTCTGATTCGACATAAGGCCGCAGTAAACATTGACTAGGGAATTTTTTTAGGTCTTCTAAGTATTTTGACATCGAAAATTTTAGGAATTTACAAATTTACAACAATTTACAGCATTATAGAATTGGCCAGAAGGCCGCACCCGAGTAGCCAAAAGGCCGCAAGTTCCCCATGCCTGGTTTAGTGTATTTTATAGGCCGGGGGAATCATTGGTTCATATTTCTTCAATAATGATGCAGGCTAAAACGTTACAGTCAATGGAGAGTGCTATTGATCTATAATTACTGACATTATTGTTCTCCAATTAAATGACATTAATGTGAAATAGCTGCGGTTTTAGCACGATGGCAATACATGCCACACCGCATGCGCAACAATCAATTTATTGAATGAAACATTTGATAAGCGCATAATTTCACATTATGGATCTGTAAATAGACCTCCAAGAGCGTGTGATTTTACAAAACCTGGGAGAAATGTGACTTTGCTAATTTAGGCCGATAAACCAGAGACAATAGGCTGCTTGGAGTCCAACATTCGCCGCCTTATAGCCAACATACCGCCCTGCTGCTCCAGAAAGTGGTTGAAAATTTATCTTCCAAATATTGCTTTTTTCAAGCCAGCCCATATATCCGAAATCATATTCAAACACATCGCATAAAAATCTTTCTAATATAGCCAATACCATGATAGCCAGTATTATGATTTTTGCGTGTTTTATTTATTTTCAAGTTCTGTATCTCAACAAAAAAAAACACCTTAACATGCTGTGTATGTGTAACATGTGTTTTAATTTAGTTACACAGCACGTGGAATAAAAATATGTTCAATTTTAATTTATTATTGATAATAGATTTACACAAAATAAACCAAACGCCAAATCCATTAAAAATACATATAATTTGTACTAATTTTGACATTTTAATTTATTTATCTATGAAAAAATATTAATCTCTCACTACATATTTTCAGTTTTGACAATTGATAAAAGTTATAATTTATATGAATATAATAATAATATATCTATATATATATATATATACAAATGTTTTGTCATTTATGTATGCTATAATAATGCCTATTGACATAATTTCTGAAAAATAAATATTGTTTTACAGTTGTCAAATAAAACTAAGTCTTTTTTTGTTTATAGAACAGTACATACAAGTTTTGTAATAGCTGTCAACAAAAATGTAATATTGTGTATAACTAGCTGCCATAGACAAATTTGCTAAACATACATCTCCTATCTAAGCTATATTTAACAGAAATATTTCATAAGCCTCAAACGGACAAATTACATTCGCCAACATTGTGCCAATACTGACGCAGAGAAAAATAATTTAGTTTTGAAGTTAAGGAAGAACTCGATAAAAAAAACCTATCTGTTTTATATCTGGATCTTGATAAAGTCCACTGTATCGAGGTTTTATTGTATGTAAAAGATGTAACTCAGAGACTCAAACATTCTCTTTCTAGACAGAAAATATTACACATGCTAATTGAGATATTAAATACAAAATCAACCGAAGATTTGGAGAAAATTAGAGGTCAATTATTTATTTATCGTTGCAAGAATGCTAAAAATTATATAATGTGAAAATTCAATTACAATTTCAAAACTGATGTTAAATCAAGACATGATAAACAGAAAAATAAGTCTGAAATTCATCACAAGGTTTTGTTGAAATTGTAGATTTATAACTAAAATATAAAAAGATATACAGTGGAACCCCACTACCATTCTTCGCTTTCCTGCATGAATTGTTTATTTTCCCAAGTTCCATTTTACACCCATAACTATATTAAATAATCTTGCATTAATCGTTCCCCGATTAGCCGATTTCTTTGATTTTCCATCTGAATATTATGGTCCCACAAATATAATCTTGATTGATTGTTTTTGTTGAATATTTCCCATTTCGGTTTTGTCTTGCACCTCGCTTCAAACCATCGCCACCGAATTTTTCTAATTCAAAACTTAAATGCATCCCAGGAAGAAAACTAGAACCCTAAACTTTTCAAGACATTGAAAAAATCCAGGAGAAACATGGGTTGACATAGCAAAAAGAGTTGACATAGAAAGGAACGCGAGTCTGAGAGGTCATTGTTTAAATTGAAGTAACTGCAAATAGGCAACTAAACCTTAAATTTTATTTTAAAAATTACATATGTAATAAAAATAGGCGAAGCAAATAAATAACTTTTTTAAAACATGCATTTTTTGGTATTATTTGAAGTTTTCCCGCAGTTTTTGTTTTTTTATTAGGGTCTCTTGAAAAACACGGAATCGGAGTTCCACTGTATTTAGCCATTAGCTAAAGTATATTAGTTTATGCCATTAGCAATAGAAGTTTTCAGTCATGCATAGTGCAGCTGTATTGCCAGTATGAAAATTGTCAGAGAATTATGATGTTGAAACTTCAAACATTCAAAGCTCTTGTTTTTTGCATGTCACAAATCTTTTTCTCAAATTAGATTGTGATATTATTAAATAATCAAAACTATAAATAAACTTGAAATTAATAGCAGAACACTAAGAATAAATAAAATAAGTCATTGGTTAATAATATGATACAAGCAGAGCTGTGTATTAAATGCTATCCTTTCACATGGTAACTTTTCAACTAGTTAACAATTTTATAGGTAACTAGAAATTACAAGATGGCAGTTCTATCTGTCGTAATTTGCTATGAAGATATAATATTATACATTTAAACCTCATTAAATAAGATTAAATTGTTGTACAGAAAAAAATACTCCATCAGGTGAAGCTGAAATGTTACTATTGAAAAATCAAAAAGAAATGTAAATTTTATATATCTTAATTATTGATAGTTTATAAAAAGCTGAGAAATTTTAATCAAAGGTAAGATTCTACAAATGTCTTATGTCAAACCAGACTCACAGGGTGCACCTCACAACGGCAACATTAAATGCTCTCAGAAATCCAAGAAATGGTAGCTGTAATTACAGAATGGTGAACAAATCCACCAGAAATGGCTGGATACGATCAATTAAAAGGAAAAATTACTTATCACTTTGACTGTTAGATATTATGAGTTACTGGTTGGGCTAGGACTGTGAATAATACATTATTTAACTATTCAGTGTCATAGAAAAAATATGCATATCAATGGCTCAATTCCATACTGCTACAACACTATAAAATGGTAGTTTTGAGATATCGCTGACCAAAGTTTTGACACATCTAAACTGAGCTGTAGAAAAGTGATAATTATCATTTATATCAATCCAATTAAAATCTATTGAAATGTTGACAAAATCATAAAATGATATTTCGAGTTGTATTTATATTGAACTGAGATTGTTTATATTTCTTTATTTCCATATGCAAACATCTGCCTACTGAGAGAAAACTAGTAATACTTTCGATGGTTTCGGCGGTAACTTTGTGGAAGTTCATTTAAATATAAAATTTAAAATAACTTTGATTATTCCACGTATTGTGCGACTAACTGTGAAACGTGTTTCGCCTCTTTCAGAGGCATCCTCAGACTTACTATCGCAAAAATTTAAAGTAATTATTACTTAAGCTAATTTTGCAATAGTAAGTCTGAGGATGCATCTGAAAGAGGCGAAACACGTGTCACAGTTAGTCGCACAATACGTGGAATAATTAAAGTTATTTTAAATTTTATATGAAAACTAGTAAGTTTCCAAGATGTTTTTTGTATAGTTATAGAAAAGAGGTATTCAAATATAATGGGTAATATAACTCAAAACATCACATTTTTGACTTATCGTTCTATGGAACTAGGCCAGGGATTGGGAACCTTTTCTTCTCTTAAGACCGCATTCATTTTTCTGATTCAATATAAGGCCGCAGTAAACATTGACTAGGGAATCTTTGGCCGGCAACAGGAATTTACGGTCAGAATATGTCAGGAATTTACGAATTTACATAAATTTACAGAATTACAGAATTGGCCAGAAGACCGCACCAGAGTAGCCAAAAAGCCGCATGCGGCCTTAAGGCCGCAGGTTCCCCACGCCTGAACTAGGCCATCGATATCTCAACTCATAATTACTTTGATATTTTTATTATTTTTGGGGCACTTTAGAGCAAACAGTGAAATGATCGAAGGGAAATTTACAGATGTGATTAAAGGTTCTGCAGATGAACATGCATTATGAGTTAAATGATCTCAGATTGGTGTTACTGAGTGTTGACATGACACGTCACTACTAGAGTTCAAAATTGATTTCTTAAGAATTACTTCTATATAATAGATATTTCACAGATGGTTAATCAATTGGTTTTAATATAATTTGGGCCTTGGAATTGTAAACTATAATTTCAATGTGATTTATATTCCATATTTCTATAAAAAATAAGTCTCTCAATAATTACTAAAATGAAAGAAGTCAATGTTACCTTTAACTATCATTGGCATGCATGCACTAATTGGTTGATAATTTAATTAAATAAACGTTAATAAAAATGTGTAAAAATGTTTTCCGACAATAAAATAATCCCAAAATTTGTTTAGATGAAATAACCCACATCTTTTGCAAGATTCTAGTCAATGGGTACAAAAAGGAGCGTAGTCAAACTAAAACTGACAATTAATTGTTTATTATAAATACGTATAACATTTAAAAATGAAAGAAATTTGGAAGCCATCTGATTATAATATACCTATTTATAATATAATGATTATAAGCAAGGATAGCTCAGAACAGGATAGGATAGACAATACCAAATTGTGGTGGCCATACTAAGTAGAACAGTGCTTTCATTTTTATTACTGTAGTAAAATTACTCAATGTTATGTATTTCTGATGTTAAATATCTGAGATACACCAACGCAGGGAAATAAGCGCAGTCTCGCAAGGATTGATTTGGTAGCTTAGGATCACAGCGGCCTATCTACAAATATGCATGTTTTGAGTTAAGCTCGGATTTGGCCATACCATATTCATTAGTGACACAAAGCTATAACTCGTAAATATAAACATTAAGCCGATTACAACATACGGTTGGGTATATCAACAAACGAAATTATAATGAAGCACAAGTAAATAATCTTAAAACTAAGATTATGTAGATAGACCCCCTGTGATCCTACAGATTGAGATGACCGATTATATCATCACAAATTGATGCATGTAATTACCCATTTAGATTTCTGCAGAGCCTCGAAATGCAAAATTTTTAAAAACGGCCTCTGGTTTTTGAAACACCTATTTAGGGGCTGTTATGCCCTACTTAAGAAACACTGGAGTTACTGGAGGCACACTGGAATTGTCTGATAATTATTATAGAAACAAAAGTAAAATGAAACCACCACTTTTCCTGTGTTGATTGTTCAAAATAGTATACATAATAAAACATTTAACGATATTGATATGCAATTAAAAATAGCTTCACTAAAACCTATTTTTGAGTTCATGAGATGTTCAGATTGATGGGCCTGAATTTTCATATATTTAAGATATTCCTGTGAACCTTGGCGATTCAAGTGAAATATTATTTAAAACAAAAAGTTATTTTCTACAGCGATTGATTGTCAATCTACCGCTAAATGCTTACAATGTATTCAAAGCAATACGACGGCTATGCGACATTATTTTTACAAGGAAATAGTAATAATACTCAAATTTGTTATTAATACTCAGGTTTATATTGACTATTTATAAGAATATATACCGCAAGGGCATCCTTCACTTTCAGTATTCCTAGAGCTGTACAAGGAAATTCACAACAAGATATTTTAACAATAAACTTCCTATCAACAATGGTAAGATCTATACATTGATACAATATAACAAAATAAACAAATAACAAATACATTTAACTTACAAAATAGTCGGACTATGGCCTGAGTTTCCAGGCGGGAACGTTTTACATAGTTTGGTTTGATCCATGGTAATTAAAGATAGAAGCTGATTTTACCCCGCCGAAAAACCTTTAATGCAACTGGACAATTCATGCGCAGTATCGTATGTAATTTTCAACATAGAGTACAACATTGTGGTTAAAATTAATAATTAAAAATTATTCAAGATAAAATCAATATGTCATAAGTGTAATATTATTATTCACATAAGATTATTTGCTTCCAACTTTTGTTTTTAAATAAGATTTACTATACAAATTGACAAAAATTATCCTGATGCAATTTTGACCGAGCTGCTTAGTTTTAAAATTGACTGTTAAGTGGATTTGTATACTTTCTCACTCACTCTCAGACGATTCACACATCATCGAAGACTGACTGTGGATATATCAATTAACGGCAAACTTTTTTTAACTTTACAGTTCGTTGCTCAGAACATTGTTAGTCTACAGTAAGGTTTGCTAGTAACAAAACTTTATAGTGGTTCGACACTTAAAGAAAAGACTGAGCACAGTCCTTGGCGAGTTCTGTTGATATCTACTCATCAGGTATAGAACATGTCGTACTGTGTAAATATATTTTTTAAACATTTCCATTCTCCACTTAAAGAATATGGTCACTGGGTAGTGCTTGCAACTAAAATCTGACACCCGACTCCCTTTTTGCTTTCTTGCAAGTAATCCCAGTGTTGCAAATAATGGATGATATCAACGGTCATTCAGAGTAACGCATTGAAGCGAATGTTAATGCAAACTTACCTCATAATTTTATTTTATTTTACTTTATGCGTATTATCTACCTCTATCTAGTATTACCATAGATCTGACCTGTAATATTCAGTTGTACTTTCAAAAATACACAGCAACAGTCAAGTTACACAACAATTAGATTGCACATGTTTCCAGTGAATCAATCTATCGGAACTCATCGTTCGTTCAGTTCTCCGTTACGTCTTCATATAACATTTACACGGTGAATTTCCAATACGATTACCACAATTGCCTTTCGATTCTACAATATCATTTGGTGATGATTCAGAACTCATGACAAACATAAGATTTGATGGTTTAAGCATGTTAAGTTACATAGAGATGACAAAAAGATTTTGAAACCAAAAATTATTGATTTGTACCGATTTATTAAGCATCTGTCTTAAGTATTCAATCTATTTGCTAGTAAGAATACGAGGCAACTGGAAATGAAGAACAAGCCCGGTGCCACGGAAGCGAGTACGGTTTTTTCTGTGATATCTGAAAATGAAGGAACGATTTATATTAATACATTGAATATTCTGTGCATGTTTCGTAATATATATTTAATTAACAATTTAAAGGATAAGTGAATGAAGTACTGTCTCCAAGGTTATTTTTATGACTGAGCAATTTCAAGATCTTATATTATATAGAGGTAGTGTAAATATAGTGACATATAACCTATTTATTGGAATAGATAATATAATATATATATTCTAAGAAAAAGTCGTCATCATTGAGATGGTTTTGTTATTGTGAAATAATCCAAAATGAGGTGATTTCCAGAATGTAAGAATGATTTTTTGAATGAGAGGTTCAATTTTGATAGTTTATTACTTGCTGATTGATATTGAATCATTTTTTTTTAAAACTAAATGCAATATTAAGAATAATTTAAGAATATTATACCAGGGTCGTCTTGCTCTCCATAAGATGGCAACTCTTCAACTGCCCAACCAATGCTTCTTTCAATTGCCATTTTCCACCGAACGTACATCATTTCACGTTCTGAAAAACATTTAACCCAATATTATATAGAGGTAAACTTTAAATACTGTGATAGTTCTAATAATTTGCTATCAATTTGGAGCAAACAGAGAACAAAGCTGAACTAACAGATACTGCTTGTTATTAGTTGATTAACTTTTCAGTTTTATAGAGGGTATAGAATATAGATAGACAGACAGGGGTAGAAAATCAGAAGTAGTTAGTTATTTAGCAATCGCCCTCTTTAGACCCCAGAAATCGTAAACATCACAGAAATCATCTCAACATGAGTTGTTCTACAAGAACTGCTAATTATTCAGTCACTCTTTATTTTGAGTAAACTACAAATATGAACTATTTAAATAAAATCAATAGCCTACCATCTTCACAAGTAGTCGGAAAGAATGTATCAGAAGGTAGTGGAGGAGAAATCTTCGGCCAAACATTTATCCCCGCAGCTGATCCAGCAGCCATTGCTGCGCCTAATGCAGAGCTCTCTGCCATGATTGGACGCACTGCAAACAAAACCCACAGATAGTTAGATACTTATGTTTTTATTTGCCAAATTTAGGAATAATTCAATACTCAATTTCTCGAAAAAAAAGCAATCATTAATGTTATATTATACAAATAATCTAACTTATATTGGGGCACATCAAAACACTGCTGGGTTGAGCTTTTTGAAGTAAGCGCAGCAGTCTATTTAAATTTTATTCGAGAAAACTTCTTCCCTTTAACTGGATGGCTGCCACAGACGAGATATCTCGTAAAATTGTTCATGCTCAACACGCCAGAGACAAGTTATCTCGTCAATAACTAATTAAATTCATAATTATGAATTATAGCCGGCGTGCTAGGTACATAAATACTTTTTTCTATGGCAGCCAAAAGGTTAAGAAGTATTAATAAAAACACAATATTTCTTTGTATTTTCTTCCACTTTACTGTCAGTTGACAATGCTTGCAAGAGCGAAACCGGTCCTGACCTTTTAAATAAAGTGGAATAAAGTACAAAAAAATATTGTGTTTTTATTAATATAATGCCTTTCCACCAAGTATTGACAGTGAACACACTAAAAGTGGTTAAGAATTATTCAATTGAATCAACTGTACTTGTATACATATTCATTTATAGATCTTGAAATAATTGTATACCTCATATTTGTCTTTTTTGGGCCAAGATTTTACTCACTGTTCATATAGTGAGTCATGTTTTTTTAGATATGGAACTGGATGATAGAACCAAAATTTAAGTCAATGCAAAGAGCGAAGTCATTCAGGCAATGTTTCTTATTGGGATTGAGTACTACAAAATACCTTGTAATAATCTAGTAAATTTTTCACATAAGCCCATACCTAAAGGAATGCCACACACATCCGCCTGTGCCTGCATCAGATGGTTATTGGCAGCCGCTGATCCGTCAGCAAGAAGCCTGTTGATTGGGCGTGCGCAATCCTTTGCCAAACTTTGCAATATTGCTCTGGTTTGCAGTCCGGAGGCTCTCAAGGCACTTCGGAGCATCTGCGATCGTCCGGTGTTCAGGGATAGCCCGCAAATCACACTACAAGAAAAATGTATGACTTAAACACAAACTGAATATTACCGGAAAGGCGATCAAACCTATATAATTTGCAACTACCTCCATACCATTATGGTTTCATATGTCTTTTACAGGGCATGTCCAACAACACAGTAAATTTCACTGCTTTCACATGATGCTTAGAATGACTCACGAGCAATAATGCAATACTTGTTGCTAAGCACTAAAACATTAATTGGAGACCCAGAGCTGGCAGGCACTAGCATATGCTTGGTGTTGAAATTGTGATATGGTAAAAATAATAAAGTTATTAGTTCTGTGAAAATTATAAGATACAGTTGAAAATATTTTATAAAGGCAATAAAATTAGACAAAAACTACATTATTGTAACAAATATCCAGTGATAAGCTATATGCACAAAGATCTATAAATGTATAGAAAAAAGAAATATGAAAATACCTTCTTGCATCTTTCGACCAGTATGGCGCATAAAGTCCTGTGAACGCAGGTACAAAATAAACTTCTCCACCTTCACCGTCAGAATCTTCATCTTCTAATCCTGAGCCCAATTTCCTCATCAGTTCCTTTCTCGGTCGGTCAATATTTTTCCCCGAACCGCTTTCATTATCAGAAATGAAGTAGTCATCGGGGTCACCTGATATCTCCAGGCCGTCCTGCATCCACTGCACAGCAGCACCTGAGATAGTAAATTAATGAATCAACCAGATATTCCATAAAAAAATGATTTTTAGTGTATTGGATTATCTAACCATTTGAACTCCTAATAAAACTTACCTCAACAGATGTTATTCTACGATTATTTGGTTAAAAATCCTCGTATAAGAAATTAATTGTCACACCTCTAATGTAATTTTATTCGAGAATTTGTGTCCTATACCTGTGACAGCCATTGAGCCTTCCAGTGCATATATGGTTGGTGAATCTGGCCCCATTTTGTAGGCTACCGTCGTAATCAAACCATTTTGTGATCTAATAATCGATGTACCTTTAAATATAAAACATTGCTTTTTAAATACATTATACATTATTCAATATAATATAAAAGTGTTTGTATTAAATATGCTATAACATTTTTTAATGAAACTATTTAATATAAAATAAATTTGATAATATTGTTATTTCACTTTTTTGCTACAACTTGCAATACGTGTTTCAGCTCTTTAGGAAGCAAAATAAGACTATCGTAATGAAACTTTTTGGTTAATTTTTTTCGAGCGGAGAATTTATTTTACTTTTCAATAACTCTGTACCTCATTGGAAATGCATTTAACTAAAAGATAAATGATTACAGATAACAATATATAAGAAGTTATCATTCAACTAAATATAATTTAAAAATAAATTGTTTTGAAATGTGTGAAAGACTTTTTTTCAAATACTTTTTAATTACCTGTATTGTACAGAAGAAATCCTCCAGTCCCATATGTACATTTTGCTTGCCCATACTCTAAGCACATTTGACCGACGAGTGCAGCTTGCTGGTCACCGAGACACTATGGACAAATACACATTATTATTAATCATTAACATTTAGTTTACTTACTAATTAAATGATCACTGCCTGCAAGCAACAGATCGATGAAAAATAAATCATTTTTTGTTATTTTTAGACTTAGATTTTAAATTGATTGGGTAGAAAAACAATAATTTCAGAAAAAAAACAAGAACAACAAACCAAAGTTTCACTCTTCTACTACAAACTTTGCTGTCTTAAACACATTAAAAGTTCTTAAATAAGTAGGAAAAAGGTAAACCCACCTACCCCCGAAATTGGGACTCCCATGAGAGATCCTGTGACAATGTATCCGTAGATTTCGGAGCTGCTCTTTATAGACGGCAATATCTTAGACGGAACTCCGAAGAATTCGCAAAGCTTTCGATCCCACTGAAGTGTGACAATATTCATTAGCATTGTTCGGGAAGCGTTTGTGACGTCAGTCATGTGGAGTCCACCTTTGCTGCCACCTGTTAGATTCTAAAGGAATTAAAACATTTCATTTATTTTTGCTTGACATAAATTAATCAAATCGTTGATGGTGTTTATACGGATTTTAACTTAGCCATAATAATTCTTAATTGAATGAAAGAGTAATCATTTCATTATGTTTATAATTTTTATTACAACGTTTTCCACAATTTAATTTTAAATATGAAATATTTTTTTTACTTTCGTTATCATATCTTCTTAGTTTCTTTTTTTTATGTAATAAAATATGCTCTTTTAATTCTAACATAAATGTACGATATTTCATGGAATGAAGATGTTTTATGATACTAATTAGGCATACAAAAAAATGCTGTTGATATTGATATCAAATCTTTTGTTTTGAAAATATAAATCATTTTCTATTACCAGCGCCAAATGTTCTTCAAATTAACAAAGTCATAAAATAAAAATATGTGGGAAATGTCCTGAGAACAAAATAACATATGATGAAGTATAGTTTCCCAAACTTTTAGACAGCTGGCTACGTCAATAAGCAAAATTGCCGCATTTGAAATGAAAACAATCCACAACATTTAGACACAGTTACATCCACAAAAAGCAACGATTGGTGTGCTTTATGGGCTGGTGCAATCATTGGTTAATATTTCTTTAAAGATGATGCCGCCCAGAATGTTACAGTCAATAGTGAGTAATCCATGATTACTGAGATTTTTGTTCCTTAATTGAATGCCATTAATGTGGAAAGCTGTGGTTTCAACAAGATGGCGCAACATGCCACACTGCGCATGTTACAATAAATTTATTGAAGGAAATATTTGATGAGTGCATAATTGCGCTTGATGAAACTGTGAATTGGCCTCCAAGATCGTGCAATTTAAAACCTTTGGATCATTTTCTTTGGGGGTGTGTGAAGTTGCTAGTCTACACCGATACATGATAGACTGCATGAAAGCCAACATTCACCACGTTATTGTCGACATACGGCCCCAATTGTTTCAAAAAGTGATTGAAAATTAGACTTTCAGATTTCGTCTTCTTTGAGCCAGCCTCGGCGCCCATATTTTCTAAATTACTTTTTCAATAAAGCTATCACCATGACCAGTACAATGGTTTTTGAGTGTTTTATATAATTTTTAAGTTCTACATATGTTAAGGTAAAGAAAAATAACGACGTTGAAAAGTATAGCAAAGATCGAATTTATATTAATTGATTTGTGTGTCAATTTTTCAATAACTATGTTAAAATTATTTGGTGGATAATAACATAAGCGCTAACTACGGGGAAAAGAATACATACCCATATTAACCACGAATCGACTGTCCCAACTTTGCATGAATCTTTGGTGACTGCTTCTTTCACAGAATCGCACTGACTCAAAAGCCACTTCAGTTTGGGGGCAGTAAAACATGCAGCCAGGGGTAAGCCGCATACAGAGCTCAATGTACGTCGAACTGGCGCACCACACTTCCACAGTTCGTCCACCACACACGACGCTCGGGCGTCCATCCAAACTGTAATAAATATCCATTCATCAGACAAATTTTGCACTCACTGCACTTACGAAACCGATTATGTTGAGTAGCTTACCGATAGCATTGCACAGCGGAAGACCGGTCTTATAGTCCCAGGCTATGGTTGTTTCTCTTTGGTTTGCTATACCAACTGCTACAATGTCTTCAGGGTTAATGTCCAATTTTCTTAAGTTGTCTATAGTGACCTAAAAACAACAGACAGAAACGGATTTATTAAGGCTGTGGGATAGTTAAGTAAAAACACGACTGCTGTCTATACAGTCTCAGTAGACTCAGCACAGTTGTGTCAAAACTTTTTTTTTCAAATAAATAAATAAGGTTGGGAATATACATATAACTATAAATTGTTACAATTAAGTTTAAAATGTTGTCTGCTCAGAAATTAGTCTATAATTCATATTTGATATAAATAAATAATAAATGTAAAATTTGAAAGATTTGCCAACATGAATCTGGGCAGAAAAAGAGTAAGTAAGCTTGGACCTGTCTTTGACCAAGAGTCTGAACCCTGCCTGTCTTATCTACCAACCGAATGGATCCCGACATTGTGGAAGGCCACTGATGATCATTCATATGATGTACTCGACGGAGCTACGAGACACTGGGATGACCCGCGAGGATGCAAAGAGACTGGCAGAGATAGAGAATCTTGGAGGAACTGTGTGGTAGCCGAATAGGGAGCAGATATGGATTAAAAGAAAAGCATGATTTCTTTGCATACTCTTTTTCTGCTTGCTGCTTTCAAACTGTTTATCAAATGGTACCGGTAGCAGTATTTTCAATAACTTTCAGAGAATTCAATGAATTCGTAACATGGGAAGTTATATTATTTCTTCAAAATTAACTTTATTGTGAAAAATTTGCTTTGAAACTTTGACGCAATCTTCATTCAATATATTCAGTAGCACATTTCTAATTTAAACTGTTTATATGACATAATAAAATAGTGAAATTTCCCACCTTACTGCATATAGGGCAAGAGTCAAAATGAATAGATTATTGATAAAAATAAGATTGTTGTGGAACTCCAAGCAGTTTAGATTTCAAAGATAACTTCCGTACTTCTTGGGTTTGGAGACCACTAGTTTAGGCCGTACGTAGACATTAGACCTATGTGTCTATGAACATTAAATCCTATTTCTTGTCTAAGTAAGTGAATTGTCAGTCTCTGAAATAGAAACAGTCAAACTTTCACCCATGGCTTAACCTCAACATTTTCGATGATTAAATTTCATTAATCACTTGTATACCAAGCGGACACAGGTGTCCGGAACATATGCAAGCGGACACGGTTGTCCAAGAAAAAAATCAAATACTTGTTATTCTAATAGAATAGCAATATTTTCATGAATATGTGGTGCTATCTTTACTGAGTCAATATAGGTTTTTAAAACATCGAATTCGAGTGTATACTATACATATTAATGATTTATTTGCGCGGTATTTAAACGGTTAATTGATACAATTTCTTTGATCATAACAATTTATTATAATAACTTTAATTAAAACAATTGTTATCAGATCAGTTATCTCACAAAAATGTTTTATCAAAATCAATAATATTTGCCTGTTGTATATTTATTTTAATTGTATAAGCACAAATCAGCTGTAATGCCATGTACTGTCATTTTCATTTGAAACAATAAATAAATAATAGCTGCGCTGTCTTTTGTCATGCAATTTTGCCGAAGGATTCTATGAAGAATATAATAAATAGATACCTCTATACACTCTAGCACTGTAAGCAGTATTTCCATAGGATCTTGTTCCACCCATCCTTCTTCAGGGTTGTATGTTTTTATGGGAATCTGATGGTAAGTTAGCATTTCTGACGTGTTTGCCGCAAAAACCTGAAATATTTGAAGAAACTTGAGTACTTCGAATGACAATGAGCATAATGGACAAAGTTTTTTTTTGATGACTGAAAATGTATTTATTGGACGATTTGATGACTTCTGATGAAGATATCTCAACAGAAGTTGTTGATATTCAGTTGCTCAATCATTCTTTATTCAGATCGAGTAACGTTAATCAAAGTCATCCATTTAATTATTATGCCTATGCGGTCTAGGTGGTTAGAGCTTGCGTTGAGAGCTTGCTTGTGGGTCAGGGTTTGATTCCCAGTAGGGCAGTGGTTTCCGACCTTTTTGTCATTGCGCCTCCCTTTGAAGAAAAAAATATCTTCGCGCCTCCCCATACTTTATTTCATATAGTAATAAAGACACGTTTTAAAGGGTAAATAAATATGTTGGACAGTTCGCGCCTCCCTTTGCAATAGTCCATGCCTCCCCAGGGAGGCGCGCCTCCCAGTTTGGAAATCGCTGCAGTAGGGTCAATGCAAAATTTAGATTTTTTAATTTAAATTTGAAACCTAAGACGTGGGTGTTTGTGATGTCAATTTACCTCAAGTTGATCTCGAGTGACTTACAATAAATACTCATCGTGTTTTACTCATATGATTTTTAAACTTTAAAATATTTGGCGCATTAGCTGTAGTGTCAAATATTTTTTATATAATTAAAAATTGTAATATATGTTTTTTAATGATGGTATTATCTTATATAAAATATCGAACTACCGATTTTGATTTATTAGATCGGTACTGCGATCCCAATTAGCGGTATTATTTTGCTTTATTTAAAATAAAATATTCGTCCAGTAATAGGATCTCTAACGGTAATCATATACTTTATATATGGAGCAGAGATGGTCATAAAAAGAAGTCATTCAATACTTCTACAAATAAGCTGTGTTTGAATTTGCATTTTTTATCAGTTAATCAGAGTCAAGAGATAAGCGTACAAGAAAAAAGTTTTTTTTTACTATAAAACATGTTTTATAAATATCTAACAGTCTTTATTATTTCATATTACGCATAAACAGATAAAAACATTTGGTTTGAAAAGAAGTACAGTTGAAGTTTGTTGAGGTAGAAATAAAGTAATATCAGAGTATAAAAAATGCAGTAGCTTATTTCACAACACGAATATTGTAAATTGATTTAAAATTCAGTGTAAGAGTAAATAATAAATACATTGGGCCAAATATAACAACAATCCACAGATACAAAGTCCAAAGATCGCCCTGTCATAAATATCAATTGATATGATACTACAATGTACAAACTTACTTATTTGTTAGTAGACTTAAATGATGTCTAAAAATAAATATGATTATTTAATAATTGAGAAGTTTTATCTGACCATGAAATTTTTAACATTTGTAGTTATCTGAAAATTGTTGGACAAGAGTTAAAAAATATCCTTAGCGATGAGTAGTAAGCATCATGAGAACTGATTTTATGCTGGATAAAGATTAAGATAAACATAAGTGGAATCAGATCAACACATTACAGTCATGCAAAGAAAGAAGGCGACGGAAATCCACTGTCATTAAGGGGGTCAACTTAGGTCAACTCATGAAAAGAAAATTCATATAAAAAATAATGCTGGATTTAAACAAATAACTCGAAAAACCTATATGAATTAGAATACGATACTATCTTATGGTATTAAATAAAAATAAAATATTCTATCCTGGCAATAATTAAGAATATGACAATTTATGTTCATTTGTTTTCAATATTTGTAAGTTTTCTTAATGTATTTCTTTTGTTTTCTAGGTGAAAGATGGTATTATTACATCATAGCCTGTATATTATCTGTGATCATAACTAGCGTCAAATAGCTATGTGCTGCTTCTTTTATAATGGAAAAACAGTACAGCCTTACTGGAAAAATGCAAAAATGTCGTGTAAAATAAAACCACATTTTAATATCTGTTGTAGTATCAGTTTATAATCTCAATTCAATTTCATATTAAGTACAGATGTCGTACCTTACTTAAGTAAAGCATATGCTGAGATGCAGGGTAGGGATTTTAGATAGGGATTTTGTATGACACGAATATGCACAGACTAGTGTATACCGCGGTGCATGCACGTGCGACGAAGACATGCTTTTGCCCCCTGCTCTGCGCTCTATTGTAGCGCTGGCACAGATTCCTGCGTGATTGATGCACGTTTGGATGTGTTCTTTCAATTTTGCCATAAAAATGACCGAGAAACTAACGAATTTGTGTGAACTGAACTTTGTTTATGACAATTTTGTGACTTTTTTCCAATGGATATATGTAAATCCTTAAATCATATATGCTCACAGACAGACACTCATGTGATGAGTTAAAGTCTATCCATAATCCATTACTGAAAAATGGCGCCGACGTACATATACGTCCATACTCCTCTAAAGGTTAAAAAACATTGAAAGAGTTATTGTGGATTATTATGTGTTATTCATATGTGTCACTTGCACGACACAGCTGTTACAGCATATACTCATCTTACATATTTGCTTTGCCTGCTTGCACTTGCCAATTCTGAGTTACCCTACATTGCGTCACCTGCATCTCGGCATATGCTTAGAATTATGGATACCAGTTTTCTTCGTATTATAAAACTTATGTTGAGTTTGGATTTTCAGGGGCAACATGGGACAGTCCAGCTCAAATCGAAATGTCTGACAATCAATTAAGAGACATGCTGTAATTTAATTTTCAACTTTCAATTGAAGATAGCTCCAAGGGAAGAAAATTGACCTAGCAATACCAGGGGAGAAAATCACAATCGGTATTTCGTTAATGGGTGATTTTCATAAATGTCATAGTTTATCAAAATAATAACACATCATTGACAAGCTCATCAATTCTGAAATATGTCCCTATTGAAACGTTACAATTCATTGCAAACGTAAGTAATAAAAATTTTAATACTGGTAAATTTGTATATTCAAAACCGGTATTAAGAAAAGGACACCATGAATATCTGAATCACGGTTTTGGTAATACCGTTATTGCAATCTCTAGTTTGGACCTATAATATTTTTTTAGGTTTAGTAAAGTGAAGTGGTGCTACTTTTGATTCTAGCAATATGTATACACATAATATTAAAAAAGGAGTTCTAGTTTTTTTCCGACTCCAGTCCGGTCCCACTCTTTCTGACTCTGACTCCACAGCCCTAAGAATAACGAGATGTCACAGATAAAAAAAAATATTGGAGAATTTAAGAAAGCAGGCTTGTTGTTGAGTGATCAAAATCATGTTCTTCAGTTGCAGTATGTATGGGTTTGGATCGCAATACAAACACAATAATAAAATGATTTAAAACAGGCAGGGTTAAAAATATATATAATATATTTTAGTGCCAGTAGCCGAGTGGTAAACGCGGTATTATCATTTTCAGTTGCATGATTAGGAGCGATGGATAAAAATTAAGTCATCTTAAAGCAAAAAGTTTCAGTCGGTAAATATGCTTTACAACATGCTATACTTTTTTACCCCTGAAAATTAACAAGACCTCGCTAATAACAATGCAGTTCTGTAATAAATTTAATTAAAAAAAGGAAAATGCTAAAATATATTTCATGCAAATCAGGGAAACCAATAATTATCATAATATTTCGAATGAACATTTTAGAATAAGCCATAGAACAAATTCAAAATATGGCGACGAATTTTCGCAACAATATTTCGTGTGTTTTAATGGTTTCCTTCACTCAAACGTTCAGTTTTTTAGTGTTTTCCTACCCGCAATTAAATTTCATAGGAATTGCTTTCTGCAGAATTTAGTAAATTTCAGAAGAGAAAAAGAGCAGCATATTGTTAAGTATATTTACCTTTCATTCTTTTAACGTACCCTTTTAGAAACAGACTAAGCAGAGATATTTTTTAAGCATGTCAGATAACGTATTTTTAGGTTAAGTAAATTCGTATTTTTCAAGGGTTGAAAATTCCAGAAAAATAAATACATCGCGCTTTGTCTAAATTTATGAACTGTATCCGATTGGTGATAGGTTTTGTTTTTAAATTTAAGTATCTACCATCAATCTACTACGATGACATTTATTATTTTTTTAAACATATTAGCTTAACTATAAAATTCTTCGCTGACGTATATCAAGAAGTGACACATAGTAGTTCATGGTTGTACACTATTGGAGATGAACCAACTTTTTTGAATTAATTAATCAGTGTTTTCGAGTATGACTGCACGTACATAAATAACCCAATTTTTAAAATGTGTTATTTCGCTTACCATAAAGCGAGCGCTGGAGGTGCCCTCGTCGATAGACCCTACCAAGGGTCCAAAACGACCAAACTGTCTCATTTTGCATTATAACCTTTTATTTAAGTTTACTTCAACATTATACAAATTATTATACTTGAGAAATCTTGACAGTTATTTAAACCTTCATCTCTATGAGGTAATACTCCTGGTACTGCCAGTGCACAGAGAACATATTTACGAGCATGTGAAAACTTCGAAATGGTAAGAGGTATACTTAAACATAATGTATACGGCAGTATTCAAAGATGTAAGAAAAATCTCATTCTACATTTTTTAATCAAAGGTGCGTCTTGATGTTTGGCCGCCCTCATTGGTATGTATAAAAGTATACTTCTCATTCGATTTCCATGGTAAGTATGCTACGTCAAATCCTTACAAAATTATATACGATTTTTAAAAAATCAGAAAACAAATCTTTAGTAATTATTTAGTATTTTCACGGAATCTTTTAAGAGAAAAAAGTAAGATGCACATCAACCACGTGTGGGCAAAGTAAATTTCATTACATTCGCATAAAGTAATTGCATTATATTTGAAATAAAACGTTTCTCGTTTGCCTTTGCCGTCTGCGTGCGCTGCTGCGCATATTTTTTTTTAATTGAACTGGAACGAAATAAATAACGGTTCGAAGCCCTGATTATTACCAAGCGGATACTAGTATTAAAAATTGTGGGAAGATGTCACTATGTACATTTATTCATATTGGTGCGCATTTGAACTATTAGTAGGTAATGGCAGTGTATTTATTATTTATGATATGTATTAAAAATATGTAAATCAGGAAAATTAATAACTTTTATTAGTTTGAAAAAAATTCGCATTCTATTCTTTATTAAAAATCAATAATGAGTAAGCAAGCAGTCGTTAAAATATTATATTTAATGGATAAATAATTCCGCATTTTCTTCCCACGAATCTGTTCTTATATTGTCAATGTGTAGACAGAGGCGTAACTAGCGGCGTGTAGTTTCGATTTATGGCGAAGCCTCTTATGAAGGACTTATAATAGTATAGAAGGAAGTTTTTTTTAAAAATAATATACCTCAAAATTGTTGACTTATCCTATATAGGACACAATACAATTTATTTTATTTATTTTTATATAAAGGTACCTACAATATGTTTTCAAAACAGCATTATTATAAAGACAAACCTTGGATATCTCAACTGTATTTTTTGCTGATAAATATAATTTGTATTCAATCTTAAGTTAGAAAGACAAACACTGTTTCTGTGTTGTTCTCCAAAAAATTGTTTTGTAGTTTTGTCCTCATTTCTCGAATTGTTTGTTCGTCTTCGTCCGCAAAAGAAATGTCGAGGCGGCGCCACGATCCCACTACTCTACTGACTCAGCGACGCAGCCACCTCTGCATGAGGACCCAACGAAAAGAGGGCCCAAATTTCTACATACTCAATATAACAAATTGCGTGGGGCCTTGCGTGACGTTTGCACGAGGGCCCCAAATTTCTGGCTCCGCCACTGTATTGACTGTGCCTATTTTTTGAAATATTACAAATGTAAGTATGGAAATATAGAAGATAATTAAAAATATTAATATCGGATATTCGCCCACGGATGGTTTCACCATTGCGAGGAACATTATGATTATCATGCGTAGTCTCCTCCATTGATTTCCTGTCACGCGCAATCGCTTTGTTTTTTCCTTGGTCTCACCACTTTTACAAGCAGCCCTTTGTTCTGTTGAGCTGAATACACGATTAGGCATTCATTTAAATATGTCTACTGAACTGAAATTCAATTGTATAAGTAGATAGGGTTGTAATTTGTGTATACAGGCGGACCTCTACTTTCGAACATTCTACTTTCGCACATTTTTAGAAAATGGTTCTTTTTAGATTTTTTTGGCGATAATGCAAAAATGTTTTGTTTCGACAAGTAACGACTGGTTTGCCAAATTTAAAACGAGGTATAATTATTATTTATATAATATTAAATTCATTGGAGAATCGGCTAATGCGGATAGAGATGCTGAAAAAGACTATATTTCCTCATTGTCTAAAATTATTGAAGATGGAGAATATACCCCATGTCGAATATTCAATTTAGATAAGACTGGTTTATTTTGGAAGACAATGTTTAATCGTATATTCTTATCAACGGAAAAATCAGTTTTCCCTGGGCACAAACCTTCTAAAAACCGATTGACATTGCTTCTTGGTGTAAATTTAGCTAGTGATTTAAAATTGATGCTAATGTTAGTTTATCAAGAAGATAATTCTTGAACATTGAAAGGGAAATATAAATACAACTAACTCTTGACAAGTTTATTAAAAAAACATATTTTTTTTCAAATACTTATAAGTAAATTTTAATAAATAAAAATTTTAAAGGACAATTTTCAGTGTTTTTTTGCATCCCTGTACTTTCAAACATTCAACATTCGCACACGTTTTTAGGAACCAATTTTGTGCGAAAGGTGAAGTCCGCTTGTATTATTTACTCTTTTTACGCGCGTGCGTCGATTCGACTCGACACAGTACGCAAAAAAATGAATTGATGTTGTGTGTGATCGTTGCTGTGAGATTTATAATCGAATGCCATTATAAAAATGGTTCTTATATTATACATTCTATATATACAAGAATCAGTCATTCATATGGTAACAATTATCTTCAAAATATTGTACGGAAGAAAAGAATCACTATTTTTACTGTGATTCTTTCCAAAACTATTTCGGGAACCGCTGGTTAGCGGTGGGCTGCCAATATGTTTACAAGGGGCTCACTTAATCTCGATGTATTTCTCAATGTTCTGAGGAAGGAGTGAATTTTCTAATCGCTCCTAAGCAAGTTATTCTGCGTACTTCTGACGGTTTGCTGACGGTTTGCAAACCGTCATAAGTACGCAGAAGAATAGAGCTATAGTCAGAACTAAAGTTTTTTTACCTTTATTGACATTTAATGGAGATGGCTAATTTTGGTGTGCACCGAATCAAATACAGCTATTTTAAAATATAGTTTTATATGACCACTTATTTTACAATTCTTACTCATTTAGTGATATTAAATTAAATAAATGTTATATAAAATAATAAAAGGATAAAATATACACCACTCACTTTATCCATTTGGAAACTCATTAGTAAATTTAATGCTTGTATTGTAAAATACCAATTTGCTAAGATTCCAATTGTAAAATAATATCCCATTGGTTTACTTTTGATTCACGTGACCTTGAGGCCTCCTTCCCACAAAATATTATTGAAGATTCTTTGGGAAATTGTGAAGATGTATACGGAGATAGTATACAATGTGTAGCTTTCTCCCTTCTCCTAATACGATACCCTGCAAGCCGGTGCTCCGTCTCGTTTCGGCATCATGTAACACTTCATAGATCGTGTATACCTGCAGACTGCAGAGTTTGATTCACCTGTTGGTATGCTTTAAAACATTGACAAAATGTGAAATAATACTGTTTAATTTTAAATGCCATTCCATGATAATATGTTTGTCGACTGGAGACGGTTCGGAGGTGCTTACACGAGCCCCTTGTTAAAATTGGCTCAGGCTGGGGAACCCCTTTTTTAAATTAAGAAATAAAAATATTATCAGATCAAATTATTAGGTATTTGCATTGTGCATTTTTTATTTGTATACATACGATGGTTTAAGTATAACGTTTGAAATATTGAATTTGAGCAATACAATATTACATAACATGTTTATTAAATTTATTTGTTAATAGTTTGATATTTGTTACATAAGAGCACTTTTTTATATTGAAATATTATACAATAGAACGAACGTAATTATAATACACTAGTAAGTTCTTAGTGTATGACCATCCATTGGCAGTTTCGGCACTTGGACGGCCTCAGGCGCAATCAAATTTGAAGCCCTGTTTTTCGGTCGCAAAAAGGGTCGCAAAATTGCATGTATGCCTAAAAATAAATAGTGAAAGCTAAATGGTTATACATAAGTGATTTTAAGGCCACTGAGATTGGGATGCCCCAAGCTTGCGCCTCATGCTTTTATGGGGTAATCCGCCATTTATGTCGTAAATATAATAAAATGACAGATATTCTAAATAATGAAAAGTAAGCGGCTATTTTATTATTATTATTTATTGCGATTGAGATGACAAACTGAATCCCATTAAAATGAATTTTGAAGTATTGCATGCTGTTAGCGAAATTTTCACTGATCATGTGAAATGCATTTTAAATAATATCAAAGTTCTAAATTGTACGATCGCTTTTTTGTTATATAATAAGACCCGAAAGAGCTTTATTCTACTCGTGGTAAATTGTTTACGGTTTCTGTGGTTAAGTGATTAACGTCATGCTTTCACTTGGATTTGGATTGTTGATTTGCTTAAAAGAATCAATCACTGTAAAATCTAAAAATTCATCCGATTCTAAAAATAAGCAGTATCGAGAGCGATTAGCCACGTCCGTAGCCAAGGGCTGAATATCGTCCCGGGAGCCGAGGCGCTGGAAGAGCATAGGTGGCACCAAAATGTTGCCAAGACTTTTAGGGTAATATGAAAAACCGAGATTTCTTCATAAAATTTATCCCTTGCCATAGGCATCAAAAGGCTTCGCTACTGCCTTTCGATTAGTTAACGACTAGTCCTACCATACATCCTTCTATTTTTGCTATATTTGAAAAGAAAATAGGTTAAATGACTGGATTGGAAGATTAGGAGAGAGTTCTCTAACTATTCCTATGTTGTACAGTATACTTTAATAAGATTTCAAAATTGAACGATCCTATGGTTGTTTTGCATGTAACTTATCCCCATGTTTAAAGAAGATTGCGTGTATAATTGTATGTTTTGTATAATAATAATGTAAGAGTGCGAGTTTGGCTTATTAGAAGCATACTTGCAACATAACCACCGCGGTATCCCATCTGCAGAGTAGGTGAGTCGAGCCTCGAGTTTACCAAAGCGCTCGAAGCTAGAATTGAATAATTCAGTTCTTCTCTTGAGTTGGTCGCCGTTCGTGCGTTCGTGTTTCTTCGCGAAACATTAATTTCTTCGTATGTGACAGTGATTTGTTCCACTTTTGCGAGTAAAATACAAGTAACACGACGTAAAATCACTACGTGGTAAGCCGAGAGGTTGGATTTCGATAGTTATTTCAGTGAATGAATCTGTGCTTAAACTTTAGTGAATTACCTATCTTTGATCAGTCTTTTGAAATAGGAAACGAAGCTCGCGTTGCAGGGTTGGTAATTGTTATCGAGGACTCGAAGAGATTCAAAAGGTATATTTCTATTTATTTAATATTATTTATACATTTAAGCTAACTATTCAAAAGATAATATCAATATACGAATCTGATTTTAAATGATATTGTAGAAGTAAATACTATTAGTTTGTTCATTAGAGTTAAACTATGTTTTGTTCATAAAATATCAGTTCAATGAATACAGTAATTGAATCTTGTTTTTTCTATTTATATGTAAGATAGGTACATATTAGTTATATGTGTTTTTGGAAATAAGTGTTTTCTGAAAGAGTTCCAATACAACGGGTTGAATTGTTTTACTAGATGATACAGATTAAAAGAGGAAACCGTTTATAAAGATCACAACCTTATTGAATTTTATCAAAAAAGGAATCATATACTTTAGTTTACCTATATTTATTTTTAATAATAGATAAACTCTCATTATTTATACCTATTAAAAGTATGCAGGCACTATATTATAATTGAAGTTCAAATCTTCATATTATCACAACAAATAAGTCTCAATTCAGTTTGTAAATTGAACATAGAAAATCTAATATATATAATCTCGATATAACGTAACATAACTAGCGACAGGCCAAATGATCGTTGTATAGAAATTAGGAATTACGAAAACGTTTTAGTGAGAAAATAAGCAGTACGAATTTCTTTACAAGTCCAGAGAGTTTTTTTTATTTTTGAATCATATGATTTAAAAAGAACATGGCATGGTAAATATGGGATTAGGATGAGCTTCATATTATGACGTCAGCACATATTTAAATATTAGAACATTCGAATATTTGATTGAATGTTCGAATATTATTCTTCCATGCAATTGAACATCTTCCGATTTTAAATGAACAGCTACACATGCCTGGCTCTCCACTTTTACACCCGATATAAATATAATCATAAAACCTTTTCCGACAAACAAAAATAAATATAATTCTTAAAACTACTCACCATTCAAGTCTGTGGGCATTCCCATGGGCTAATCCTTTTCGTCAGCAATGGCTTTAAACTCAATGATACATTTATTTATTATATAAACACGAAAAATTCATTTACTAGGCGTCAGTTCAAGTTCATCCGTGCACTTGATCGCCTGAAGATGCCGAAAGGCGAAACCCGGGTCGTTAGTGACAAAATTTGTGAGAATGTACGTATGTAATTTGAACGATGCAAATAGAATATTATTCGTTCATAGAATATTATAATAGGTATAATATGCTTAGCCACTGAGCTAGAAAAAAATGACACTTGGCGTCGTATTATATCCTGATACAATCTATTTTGTTAATTTAAACTCCATCATTTTAATGCAAGACACATGCTGGCAACTGTGTATTAATAAGCAATACGTCTCCCCAGAAATATTATTTAAAAATATATTAATACATGTAGAAATTCATAAGTTTTATTATTAAAATAATTAAATGAAATATGGTTTTAATATTCGATGTTCGAATATTTGCTATTAACGAATATTTAGAATCCTCATTTGTTACTTAGAAATGCAAACGTTTATATGGGCTAATTAGAAAAAAAAGTTTGATTTCTTGTAATATTCTACACGTCTTAAAGTAGCGTAAAAGTGCAGTAACCGTACTTAATACACATTGCAATAGTGTTATTTATCTACGTAAAATAAAAATATCCAATCCACCAAAACACCAAATAAAGATGTGATTGTACTGGCTCACTTCACCTCTAGAGGGACCATATTCTTGATTGACGCTATTTTTGATTCGTTCGATTACTTAGTATTATATTTCAAGTCACTGAATAGCTTTTAATGGACATCAAAAGAGTATTTACCTCACTAGCGGTGGATTAAGCACTTTGGAGGCCCCTAGGCGCAATAAATTGTGTAGGCCCTGCTTTTCGAATAACATAAAAGTGCTGCAAACCTCTTCGTAGAATAATAATGAATATTGAAAACTGAAATTAAAATGTAAGGTTTCATAAAATATATGCTATCTTTGAGGCCCCCAAGATTTGGAGGCCCTAAGCGTGCGTCTCTTGCGCTTATGGGATAATCCGCCACTGTACCTCACTGATTATTAACATAATAGGATACTATTAAAAATACATCAATACAGGAACTACTATATGATTTTATAATATGTACTAGTCTTCGCATACCGGATGTGCAATATCTTTAAGAATCCTTGTTCACATATCCGGTTGCTTATTAACAATATCTATATAAATAATGCATTTGCAATTAATTAATATTCATCAATATAATGCACAATGGCAGCTACCTACTATACAGTAAACAGATTTAAATATACAACTAACGGTAAAATATTCTGGGCAATAAAACATGATTTTGTTACAGTGGGTCCTCTACTTATGTGTTAACGCAGTGGTTTTCAACATTTGTGTTACTACGCCTCCTTTTGAAGAAAAATAAGTAATAAAGACAGGTTTTAAAGTTAAAATAAATATTTTGGACTGTTCGCGCCTCCTTTGCAATAGTCCACGCCTCCCAGGTTGGAAATCGTTGTGTTAACGTGTTTCGAAGGATTCAGAAAACTTAAATTTCGATATAAATTTAATGTGTAAATTTTATTCACAGTTTCATATCATGGAATATAACATAATTTTAAAGTAAATAAGAATATACTATCTATGTTAAAGAGGTTATAATTTTTTTGATTATAGTCAATTAAGTGTCATTTATTCATATTTTGTTCCTTTATTTGAAAATTACTTTCATTACCAATTGTTTGTTACACCCCGATGATTTTATTTTGTTTTGTATAAATAACACTGATTAAATCAGTTGATAATGCTCGTCATGAGCGTAACCAGTTCTGATCGTCTTAAATAAAAGTGGGATTAGTGCAAATGAGTATTTTATTTTTTGAATTATTGTAAATGTACACAACCCTATTTTATTCAGTGTATACGTTCTATAAAAGACGTGTAAAACACTAATAGAATGAATGAAAAAAAATTAAGGTTGGTTAACTGAATTTGTAAAAATCGTGTTATTTGATAAATAACAATATTGTGGTATAGAAAAATACAAGCATACCATTTTTTTTTAAAGATTTCGACTGAAGGTGCTTGGTGGAATTTCAATATTAAATTTGAATCGTTCAAATTATATACACTCCCACAGATTTTGTCACTAACGACCCGGGTTTCGCCTTTCGGCATCTTCAGGCGTTCTGAAGATGCCGAAAGGCGAAACCCGGGTCGTTAGTGACAAAATCTGTGTGAGTGTACATAATTTGAACGATTCAAATTTCATACCATTTTTATACTAAACAAATGTTAAACAAGAGAAGATTTTTTAAAATTATTACCGGAAATGAGGTACCTTAAATTGAAGAACATTGGCTTTCAAATGGGCTCAATGCTCGGAAGTAAATATTTTTAGTACATTTCATCCATAGAATTCATTAAATTAAATTACGTTCGTTGATTGATAAAACGAAATCAAATTTGCTGCGTTTAGCAACTAAAAACATAATAATTTAGTAAAGGACCAATGCCGCCTGTGTGGTCAACGTTGTTGGCTACCGCTACGGAGGTCACGGTTTCAAATCCCAGTACGGGCACTTTTATAAATTGATTTTTCAATCGATTTATGAATTTTTGTGATGTATGTGATTACTTGTATGTATGTGATGTTACACAGCCCTGATTTAGGTCTTTTAAAAGCTTGAACTTTTAGGAGGTTCCAGTTATGCCTCACGCCTGAGTACGTTACTGTTGATATAACATATTACGATACCTTGTATCGAATTAATTTGAGCATAGTTTCTTTGGTGCAAACTGACATCTCTATTACCGGAATATGAGCAATAACATATTTAAAGTAAAAAGTTGTTTTTTTGACCAAGAGGAGAGGTTATTTTGGTTCATTGATCGGGTCAAGTGACTTGCACGAGTAAAAAGTACGTACGTTGGTTTGCTGGCATTCGAAAGTGGAGACGTGTTGTGTTACTAGTACTACTTAATACCGTAGCTTAATCCACGAGACTTGATATATGTACATGTTTATATTTTTGTTAAATTAAAATGACGCATCTTCTATCAATGGTTAGTAATCAAATTGAAATTCAGCAAACTTCTATTGAGACGCCTTGGACAACCTTATTAGGGGCAATATTTTTTACGAAAATGGTTGTAAAGTGGATCGAAAAAATACATATTTTTGCATAGTTTTAAATTATATTTATTTCACTTGTATTTTTTCGTAATTTTATATATAATGCTAATTTTTTCCCGTGCAGTTGTAATTATACCGACAATAATCAATAGACTGGTATCAAGTAAGCCGCCAGTTTTATTATTTTTAATTACACGAGAGATGAGAGAAATGTCACTGCGTTTTAGCTGTTTTCTATTTTTACTTACATTCTAAGTTCAAGAGATATTATATATATCTTATTGCCGAAAATTTTATTGAAGTATGCAGTTTTTCTGAATTTGATGATGATGAATGATATAAGACGTATAGACGAGTGGTAAACGTCTTTGGATTTTTAAATTAAATTATTTGTGTTCAAATGCATGGGTGCTTGTGATGTCTTAATTCCTCCCTCTCATACTGTACTCAAAAAGACCCATAAACTAAGCAATTAGCTAGCTCTGTCCTAGCCATATCCGTATATCCGTACTCTCTCCAAAAAAGATATCTGAGTAACAAGCAGTTCTTGCAGAACAACTTACGTTGAGATAAGTGTCACTAAGAGTTCATATGATCTATTTTGGGAGTAGATGATATAACAAAAAAAACAACACAAATAAATATATCTTGGCTTAACAGCTCGTTTTAAATCCTTATCATTGGTGATACAATCAGTCACATCTCGTGTAAGATCGACACTTGCGACGGGTCTGGGTAACACCAGTATCTTCTCACGAGTGACTTAACAGTTTTTATTTTTTATTTCAAAATGACATATTGAGCACTAAAATTAAACCAATAACCGAACATTGATTCTCTTTAAGCGCAAAACGCGAACTTTGCATAATTTAATTGAATTTGATATATTGGTTATTGCAGTGGTAGATTACTTTATATGTGCAAGAGGCGCCCGCTTGGGGCCTCCGAATCTTGGGGGCCTCAAAGATAGCATCTATTATATAAACACTTACGTTTTAATTTTAGATTTTAATATTCATTATTATTCTACAAAGAGGTTTGCAGCACTTTTATGTTATTCGAAAAGCATGGCCTCCAAAATGTATTGCTCCTGTTGCCTCTACAGTGCTTAATCCGTCACTGGATTATAGAGAGTCAAAAATTTCATCAACTTAATTAAATGGTAATAAATATTATTTCTTTTAATAGTACAAAGCTCACATATCGGGAACCTAGCTTCATTCGATAGTCCGATGACTTCTATATCTTTTTGACCGAGGGCTATCACAATATCTTGACGCAGGTGCAATAGAAAGTGCATTAAAATTACTCGAATGCAGTTGAAAATAAGTACCAGACGCACATGAATGCAGTATAATTTGTAAACTGTCATCCATTGAAGCCGTGCTTTTGTAGACAAGCGTAAAAAAAATGTATTTTCGATGATAAATCGAATGCAAACGAAACAATTTTTGTCGGTTTTTACTATAACTTCAATACTATTTTGTATAATTAATAATATTATTATAAGTACTGGCAGTTGTTTCAGATAGTATTCTTTCGATGTCAACACTATGGTAACGGCGGGCTGCCAATACGTTACCATGGGGCTTGGCTAATCCGATAGCTATTTTCAGTATCAAAGGGAAAGGGTGGATTTTTTAACTCTTCAATAATTTGCAATAATTATTAAGAAATCTAACATAATTTGATATACAATATTATAATCTTTTCTATTATAAAAACGGCTAAGTCTCTTTCATCTGAAATACATGTATTTTATAAAATATTTAAAAATAAAACAATGTTTCATTTTTAATTCAATCCGTAATATTCAGAAACTGCAATTGATCTGAGAATACTGTCTTTTCTTGTTAATTGAACAAGGCTATCGCCTAAATCAAATTTAACTAGGGATTTGATAGAACCCATCCAAATACCCTTTATGGTAGATCGTTGTTTTTTTAAACGTAAAATTTTTCTAAAGTGAACATTTAATTTTTTGCCTTTTATTGTTTTTATAAAATTTGCCGAAACTATTCGAGAAAGTGCTGAAGAACGCTATTTTTAGTTTTTTTTTCAAATAGGACTTCAGTTAAAACAGTCTGACCCCGCGATTCCAACCCAGACTCCACAGCCCTGGTTAAAAGTCTGCAGCATGATCCGATGTAATCGCGTTGTGAACCGTTTTACAATAAACTTATGTAGGTACAAACGTTTACCCATATCACACTATAGCAAGTGATGTGACGATAGGCCAGTGCTTCCCAGATTGGGGGCCGCCACAGAACATGCTTTGTATTGAGGAGGGCCGCGGATTATTTTTTTCAGATTTAGGGGGCCGTGGAATGAAAAAGATTGGGAAGCACTGATTTAGGCTATATTCCGATACATAGGATTTTTCAAAGCAAATATGTTAAACTTAGCTATTGGTTTCCTGGTAATATTTTTCCAGGTGGTTTTCACTTTTATTTTTATGTAATAGTACCTATGTGGTAGGAGTTTGATTATTTATATAAAAAGTATTTTTATTGTTATGTGATCGAGCTATTTGCGGTTTATGGTTAGCACACAAAATCATTCATATGGTTTAATGTGGCTTCCAATTATTTTGACTGATGTAGAAAGTAATATTACCTAAGTTATAATGTAATCAAATATATCGATACATAATACTTAGAATATCGATACATAATACATGTATATTTTAAATTCATTAATAATATTAATAGCATTCACTATTGAGTACAAACGTAATACATATCCTATATGTATACAATTACATTTGATAACATCGTTATTCCACTTGTTGTATTACAGAATGTAACACATGTTTCGATTTTTTGAATACGAATAACCTAAAAATATATTTAAATTCATTTGTTATAAATTACGAAATAAAATTCGGGGTTTGTCCTTCTCTATAAGACGCAAGGGAGGGGGGTAAGATACAATCTTTGATAGTACTAATTAATTTCGTTAGTTGTGGTACTCCAAGCTATTCATTCTTAACCCTTTAATATTAACTTATTTTTTTGGAAATTATTTAAGTCATTAATATAAATGAAAAATTATTAGATAATATTTTAAATAAGATAGGTGGATCACCATTGTTGAGTTTATTTCCATTAAGATATCCCGAGGGAAGACGGGTTATAAATACTAGTATTACATAATATACTAATACGATAAAAAAAATCTTTGTTAGCTAGAGCAGTGCTTCCCAACCAGGGGTCCGTGAAAATTTTCGGTAGAAAGTAAAAATATTTATTTGTGAACATTTTTCCTTAGCGAGTAAAATATGTTTTTTTTGGGGGTACGCAAAAATTTTTTTTTTAGATTTAAAGGGCCGTGGCATCACTGAGCTAGAGTGTATTTTATGGGGTTAAAGTTTTGGCGAAAAACTGGCTCAAGTAATTAAGTATTGTATTTTAAAAACGATCTGCGGTGCTTTCCCACATTAATTAATTCCCACATTAATTAATCGGTGCGTGCATACATTAATTTTGAAAGGCTTAAAATACTCAACACGTCATTGTGTTGCACGGTCCATACACTTTAACCGTGATTGTGTTGAATATTTCACATCGTTCAAAATAAGTGTATGCACGCAGTAATACTGCTGCTATCTTAAAGCATTATTTTTTGGTAAAAAAAATATTTCTTAACCTTCAAAACGAAATTACATTAGATTACATATTAATTCTTTGATAAAAAGTATCATCTGTTATTTAACGTAAACTTTGAACAATTTTACACGCCTCCAATTGATAAGATTATATTATATCTGAATAGAGCCCATATAATGAACGTGATCAAAATGACAACGAAATTTTGTTTTAATTGGCGGACATTTTGAAAACAAAATCCAAGCTTCGTGGTTTGAATATTTGAATGGTGTTCGAAAACGGATATCGAAGGCGCACTCTCACTGACAGCTAGATGGATTGTTAATAATTTCTCCATTTAACTAGCAATCATGCCCTGCTCTTTGAATGGCGGAATTTGCATTAACGACGACTTTAGAAAGAGTTTTTCGTCAAGAAACTGCGTTTAATGGCTAATAATAACACTTTCACCAGATGGAGGAAGCCGTTAGTTCAATATTTATCTTTATTTATTATTTCAGTAACTAGTCAATCGAGACGCACATAGTATTTGATTAATCGTTATTATGGCGAATGATTTCCAAAAAGTTACTGGTTTTATCTTTAAAGCAGCGATGGGCTGCCAATACGTTAAAAAGGGGATCGCTTAATCTCAAAGCAATTTTCGGTGTTCTGGGGAAGGAGTGAATTTTTTTATCGCTCCTGTGCAATTATATGCAATACTTAAATAAGCAATCAATTGTTCCTAAATACACTTATCATATGTAAAATATGCAATTTACTGTAAGCTTTTCAATGTACATAAACGTCTAAAAATCTACTACTGTGTACACTGAAGCTGTCGTATATAATATAAAAGTCATAAATTGCAATTATACACTAATTTAATCTGAAACATTCTTTTGTCTTAAATTAACAAGGGGCTCGCCGCCCGTAGTAAAACTTAACAAGAGGCTCGCGTGAGCCCCTCCGAGCCGCCTCCAGCCCACCCCTGCTTTAAAGTAATGATATGAGATATATCGTCAGTTTCTGTAATTAAATTAAAGTGATTGTTGAATAAATGCATATTATTCGAAAAAAAATCGCCACGAATCAATGAGTATTTTGTTCTACTCTATATTTGCGAGTCAACTAACGGTAATCAAATTGTACTATACAAAGTTAATGTTAGTGGTTTTATTCAGATGTTTATCTTAAACCTTATTGATTTATTATCTTTAGAGATATTTTAAACATCTGTAATACATTTATTCATTAAATTCTCCATGCTTGATATTACACAACGAACAATTCCTAGTAAGAAATTAACACTTTTGCTTAGAAGAAACTCAAAATCAGTATTCGTTAGGGGTTTATGAACTTATTTTCCCTATTCGAAGCCGTTAGTTGACTAGCTGACACAGTCGTCAGTAGCACAGTAGCAAACCGAGATACATGACGAAAGGGATATAAATATTGAATCTGTACCTACTAGCCACCCTTTAAATTAAAATTAATAAGAAACTGTGAATCCGTTCCAAATGGTCCACATAGTTTTGATAGGTTAATTAATACTAGAGGGTAAACATTTGTAAAATTGTAGAAAAAGTTCAATAAAAAGAAAAAAAAGCCTGTTGTTGAAATTTCCAACACACCCGTACGAGATTTTTGTTATTATATTGCATAGCGCAAAATACGCATTAAAATTTTAATACTATAAAAAATATAATCTATACATAATTAATTTGCTAAGAACCATTTATTTTAGACGTTATTATTTTATTTATTATTAATTATTTTAAAAACAGATATACATTTCACTAAAATCTTTGCATGGAATAGCAAAATATAATACGTGCAAGAGTATTCAAAAATAGTTTTCAGGTGTGAAGTGTTAACGCATAACGTATTTAGAATATTATTATAAAAACACCACATGTTCTTCCGTGCGTAAAACATTTTACAGACATTCAGGAAGTTGGGAAAAATTAAAATATTATGCATAAATTATATACAGTTCAATATTATAATTAACAGAACCAATTAAATAATAGTATTGTGTGCATAATATCATGCAAGAATTTATTTTCCACATTTGAATCTTCGTAATAGAACGCCATAACCTCAAAAAATAAAACGCGAGAAACATTTTACTTTCTAGAAGAGATGTATTTTCAAAAAGAGAATAAAACAAAATGCTAATATAACTTCTTAGTTCAAAACAAAAATGATGCTCTGATTTTTTATATTTCGAACGGTTTATACAATTGGCGCTTCAACCGATGAAATTAATTAATTTCCTTGATTAAATTACCCTTTATTATGCCACTAAAGTAATATTTTATCGTGACAATTAGTTATATTATGATTTATTTTCAAGTCTTTCTGCCGTTTCTTAAATTTGACTTGGCCCTCTGTAGTACATTATTCTAATTATTTTGTATGTATGACGTATTTTTCAGTGATAAATCATTCGAAATTCAAAATAGACGTTGGTCTATTTTGAATTTCGAACGGACAGTTGTGTCCGATATCTGAGTATAAAATATTTGTGTAGAATACCCGATACTCATTTGTTTTCAGGTTTTGACAGTTTTATTGACAAAAATATTTAATTGTATGGTTTGTAGTAGAGTGAGATCGAAAAAATTGTGGTTAAATTATTTGTATCTTTTTTTTTATCCCTGGATGGATTATTTATTTAATGTTATTTAATAATTTTCAAACATAATTAAGGTGTAATGGCATTTTTTTTATAAACAAAAATGAAGCTTGAATATCATGCGTTGAGTATTTGTGGCAAAATTTTAATAATGAAGTAATCGCCAGCGAAATAAATGGAAAATATTACCACCATCTTACCACATAAGGGCCAATTTCTGTAACTGCCGTAATATTATTTTCTTGCTCCACTGATTATGATGGAAGTTTTATTTATGCAATAAACTCAAAACATGGCCATAGCGCAGTTATTTTTCATTAATAATGTCTGACGAGATACATCTTACTGTTACGCTTGTACGAACAAATAATATTATTACTTTTGACCGACATTTTTGACTTATTTCGTTCAGAGCGTGATTCAAAATTCCTAGTTGTTTTTCTCGTAACGTTTTTCTCAGCGGAGTTAAATTGTGAGCGTCTCGACAAGTTACGGAACTATTATTTCTATGAAAATCTCGATGAGAAACGTTATAAATGCATTATTCAGTCATCTTCAACAGTTTATAATGAAAATTAATAATGCATTTCTTTGTTGTATACATTAAAAAGAAAACCTTGCAAAATTAAATACAAATAATTATAATAATGATGCCAAAGAAAATATAATCTAAATTCTAGAAAATAGTATGTTTGGATAGATACTTTGCAGATATTTAAACAGAGTCTAAGTGTTTGAGAATAATTTATAAAACAATTTATTTTTACCTCGCTTGGATTTTATATAATTCGTCTGCCAGGGGTTATCCGCCGCTTTCTTGGGACATGAATGATTGATGAAGACAAAACTCGAAGATCTGAGAGAAGTATACTATTATACTTATAATAACATTAATAGCGTTTACAAAAACATAGTGAGATCCAAAAACGTTTTGTTCAACAATCCAACTAGGGGTTGCGAAATCAGACGAATATATCTGTACCGGTATTGCAAATATAAATACTGGTATTACAGAAAAAATGTAAATGATGATGAGTATTTATTTACGTTCAATTGGATCGCAATAAAAGACACATTATTTAGATCGTTTTTTAACTACTTCAACTCCTAACGTAGAGGATATGGACTCATGGAGTTAATCTCAAGAGAAGCTTTTCTACGAAAACTGCCGATTACTCAGAGTACTCTGTTACGGAGACAGTTGAGAAAGAAAATAATGGTAAGAAATAACTAATGGTTAACTTATCGTTATAAAAGAAACCATTCTTTTAGAATTGGATGTAATACTGTAATTCTTAAAACTACTCACCATTCAAATCTGGAGGCATTTTCACGAGTTAATCCTTTTCCCCAGCAATGGCTTTAAACTTATTATTATATATTTATTTTTCTTATATAGACACGATAAATTCATTTACTAAGCGTCAATTCAAGTTCATCCGTGCACTTGAACGCTTGAAGATGTCGAAAGGCGAAACCCGGGTCGTAAGTGAAAATTTTTGTGTAAATGTAATAATTCGAACGATTAAAAAAAAACTGTAATTTGTAATTTAAATTAGTAGTAGTAAGTTAGAGTGAAATATACGATATATTGTGTCTCTGCTAAGCCAGTATATATAGCTGAGTAAATGTAAGTACATACATAGTTATGAAATACCTATCAACTTTATAAAATGTTAATATCTGTTAACTAAAATACTTTTTTTAATTTTTACACGTTATTAAAAAAAACATCCGAAATACCGGAATCCCGGTTTCGATAATACCGTTATTGCAGCCCTAATCCAGACCGATGAAGAACTATGGTTACCTTCATTTCAAGTGCTTCGACACTTTTTACGATAAAAAAATAATAACTTGTATAGTTTTTTTGATGTAAAATGAAAGTATGTTAATATGCCAAGTAGAAATATTTCTGACACGCGATTTCGCATCCAAATTCATTTAATTTTATATCATTAGTAGTCTTTTTATTTATTATTATGTTCGTAAAATTTTATTTCACATTTTTGAACATTCTTATTTTGTGTAATAAATTCAAGTGCATTTATTACTTTCAGAAAAATATACTGTCACAACGTTATGTTTGAATAATAATATATTTTTAGAAAATACATTTTTTCACATGTATTTGTTGTCATATGATTTTTTTTAAAACTGGAAACTTATTCTATGTATAATTATTATTGCATTGTATTGTACGTAAACCATTTTTTGTATTTTTTAAACTAATATTTCAATGATTTTTTTTTATATAAAAGTGATATAATAATATAATGCTGCTTGAAACGAATGAATGCTAAAATAATGATTGTTTATAGATTAAAAGAATTAAAAACAAAAACCGATAAGTCCACATTTTGTCAAAATCTAATAAAAATACGTACATGTGCTATAAAAATAAAACATGTGTACGCTAGTACGCATGTCACACGCAAAAACCGATATATTCAAAGTCGATATGATCAAAATGATTACATTGTAGTTACAATAAGCGGTTAACTGACTATAAAATCATGTATATTGTTTTTAATTGTAAAAACTGTACGATGAAAATAAATAAACTATTAATACAACTGAAAAAATGCTTGAAACACAAAGTTAACTATGTACTATTATTCCAAAATGGACATATCGGTTTTTGTTTTGAAACTCCTCATTTGTAATGACCGCTTATATTTGAACAGAAGAATATTGCACATGTATTAATGTTAAACAAAAACAGTAAATTCGTCTCGAAAAAACTGTTTGAATTTCATATGTCTTACATCAACTCAGAACAGGTAAAAAGAAGCTGAGTAAATATTTGATTCAACAAGAATTATTAACTATTTCGGAAACATACCATCGTCAGAACTGAACTTATCAGTATTATAACAATTTTTTTGTATACTTTACTCTGTTGTTTTTAATTTTATATATTGTCACCTTTCTAGTAACGTTTGGTGTAGAATTTGGTAACAATTCTACGCTGAAAACCTTCTAAAAAAAAAATATATATAAATTTTATAGCTGGTATGAACGCATCGAATTTAAAAGGAAGTTTCAAATTGTAGAAGTATAACTGCCAATAAAAATTGATTCAAAAGTTTCGCGGCGATTAGTAAAGACTTTGAATCTATGCGAACAAAATCAGCTTGAAGAGTCTTTTCTCAGTTGTCTATTGAACGACGATTGTAGATTATGGATCGTAAGTTAAAAGCGCCTGATCTAAATACATAATCCATCATCAGTATGCAAGGCCTGTGCTGCGTCGTTACCTGCATGTACATCTTCAAATGCCAGCAATTGATCTTTTGGAATAAATTTGAGTTGTTGCCTTATTGCGTTGCACAACACATCCGGAGTTTACTTTTTCTTTTATGTTTCAATCTATATAAAGGTATCTATCTGCCAGGGGTCTGCAAGTAAAATGTGTATTAAAACCAGTGCTTTTTCAGTAACGTGGTGGACGGTGTTCCAGCATTAATGATTAAATCAAAATTGGCAAAAAAGTATTTTTATTCTGCTTTAAAAACTGTTGATTTTCGTATCATGTATTGATGTATTACGCTTTCCGAAAATTGTCAGAACTAAGTTTACACATACAAGATCTGAATTGTGATGTCAATGTGAACATTTATATTACAAATCAAAAAATAAATGCATAGATCAAGTTTTTCAAGAGAGGAAACATAATTTGGACCCTTTTAGAAATTTTCTTCATCTGGTGTAGGCGATCGGCGTTTTCGTGGAGTTACACTTCAGGAGATAAAAAGAGAGTTTGAACAACTTAGTAACTAGCAGTTCTCGTACAAAACCACTGCTGAAATACCTTAATTATCAAACCACATGCTTCACACAAGAATCGAACATAGTTTTGAAAAAAAAATCTTGACGAGAAGTAAGTTCTGGTACCTTCTTTTTTTCAAAAAAGGCACTAAAGCTATGTCAACTGTAGAAGTAACACATTGTTACTTTAATTAGTTTGAAGTTGTTGGATTGTAATTGATGGTAAAATTATACTCTCTTTCTAAATCAGTTGATTTTGCGTATACGAGATAGACGCACTGGCGTATTAAGACGTTAGGAGGCCCTAGGCGCAATAAAATTTGGAGGCCCTGTTTTTCGGATATCTTAAAAACGTTCAAAATTCCATGTAAAGTAAAAAATGCATAAAAAACTGAATTATAAATATATGTGTTATTTATCATATGAGATATTTTGAGGCCCCAAGCTCGCGTCTAATTCATTTCTAATGAGTCATTCAACATTATGCAATTAAAATGCGACCGAATATATAAAACAGTATTCGAATGGACGATGAAAACTTTGTGGACAGCTTGTTGACCAACGGTTGCTGATCCCTAAAATTAATATCTCTATCTCTCGTGATGTCTCTATCTAGTGCACTTATTTTGAGCACAAATAAAAACAGTTGTTTTAATGTTCAATAATCTGGTATTTAAATGTTATTCCTTTTTTTTATCAATACAATTATAGTAATAAAATATTTGACATGTTTAGTATAAATGCCACGACAAACAAGATATCATGAATGGCTAATGGAGGTCGGTTAAAATTATATTTAATTTATAATATTTGGCCTTCATGTCGAGCGATCAACGCTTTTGGACGTTCGTTCGCTTCGGTGAATTTGACAATTTTATTTATATTGAAACGGAAAGAAAGCTAGTCATTTGCTAGAGCCACTTTTCCATCACCCTTCCCAAACAAGAGTTTGAGCGCTGAATAGTAAAAAATTCTCTTAAGACCACTTTTTTTTGAAATGCTTAATTTGAAGTCTGTATGATCCATTAGGGCAGGGTTTCCCAAACTTATTGTGCAATGAAACACTTCGAAAATCTGAAAATATTACACAGCTTATTTTTTATGTCGGGAAATTTATAGCAGTAAATATATATGTATGTTATTAAATCACTTATTATTTGTTGATTAATTATTTTTAAAACATGTTACATACAAATATGAGTAAACAAAGCTCTTAAATTCTCGGTAGCGGACATAGTATCAAAAATGATGATTGTTTGTATTTATAAAACTTTTATGTTATGTCACTAAATTATAAAATTTCATTCGTTTATGAATAAAGTGTGCCCCGAGTACGTAAGTCGAGTCTCGAGATGTAAAAATATATTATTTCGTGCAATTAATCCAATGTGAAAGTTTGGTGTGTTAAAGCTCAGTTATCTCTCACGCCTCTGAAAGGGCAAGGTTATTTATTTAATAGATGCCTGGGCAGGTATTTCCTGTGAGTAACAACATCGACAATAAACTGCTTCATTTTATTCCACATAAGCTCATAAGTGTATCCATTTCAAGCTAGAGGCCGATTTTAAGGGTCAACTAAATGTTTCGGTTGAAAAAATGTGTTTTTATTTATATTAAATGCCGTTGAAACGGGCATTCAACTTGCATTTGGTTCCTGTAGAGAGAATACAATATAGAATTAACATAATTTTTAACGAAATTCCGAATGAATAGAAAAACGTTGTGTGTTAATCAAATTTGTACAATTTATTGATTACTGATCCATTTTAAATATAAATTGTTTTTTATAATACATATTTTTTGTAATTAAGTTAAGCTTGGCACCGACATTTTTTGCCCTAAATTGAAACATTAAATGGAGATATAAAAACCTGATTTTTGTTTTGTTCTGTATTTTGAGAACGCATGTTAAATAGTCTTCACCTACATACGTACCAGTTAAAGTGAACGGAAAAAAATCTGGCAGTTAAAAACCGTACACGGATAAAACCATACACCAATTCTATTCAACTAGCACATTCTGCAGTCATATGCTCGGCAACACCTGTATTGGATAAATCGTCTTTGCTTAACTGATATCTATTGTCTTTTTAAAAAATTAAGAGTAGATTAGAAATTATTTTTAATGTTACTACTTCTTTTTTTATGTACGGTTTATTCCGTGTACGGTTTTAATCTTGTACGGTTTTGTCCGTGTACGGTTTTAAATTTGAATAGATTCACAATATATGCTTGCTTAAGTACTTTAGATGTGTTGAGTTGACTGAAATCATATATGACTCATTTATTGGTTGAAGCCTTTTATCATCGGACATTGTATCAGATAACTATTTCAATTGTTGGTAAGCCGTATAGGTCCATGTATTATTGCACGATATATTTCTAGACATTTTGATTACGGTTTTTAACTTTCCAGCGAGATAAATTGAACAACTTGGATTTGTTTTCCAATTTGTCTGTCCATCTCTTGACAGGTTAACCCAGAGGACAAACGCTTGCTGTATTACCATGCTTGAGAATATTAAGTGTGCTGGAGGTTTCGTGTCTTAGCACATCACCTTTCACCTAAGCCTACATTGTCCTTACAACTTAGGCCAAAAGCTTAACTGTGATGATTGTGTTGTTTAAAATCATAACATCCACCAAATCCATCACGAATGTTTCCAATGATATCTATTTAATAGTACTATCTCCTGTATTTTGATGACTCGGCACATTTTGTGTTATGCGTAATATTGTTGATCATATAATTAGTACGTAAGCCTAATTTGATTGCAAAGACATCGGTGTTAATTACGCATAGAAATGCTGGTATAGTTGATTGAATTATACTTTCTTTTGACTGAATCGAATAGCCGGAGGTGTTACGCACTCCACATTTGTTGAGATACAGTACCGCAGCGGAAACGGGCCTATTTAAATGATATCGACGCGTAAATGAAGGGGGCGGTGAATCGAAGCATCTATTTTTATCCAAGTTCTAAATCTTATTTTTTAAACAACAATTTCGACAAACTTGTATCGACTGGGAATATAATTTTGAAAAATATTTTTATAATAGAGTTTGCATCTAACTATAATAAATATATATATACTTGACTGATATCGTAAAAATACAATGATACTGTGTTCTTTCCAGGCGTTAAAATACGCTATTTCTTCTTAGTAAGCAAAAATTCTTATATATATAATATTGTTATTGGTTTTATGTTCTTCACACCATTTACGTATTTTTATTTTTATTTAAATTTCGGATATTTTTGTATAAAAAATGAGGTTCCAAAACAAATCTGCATAGTTATATTTGATAAAACGCCAATCCCTAGACTAGGTATAGTCAGCGGTGGGCTACCAATACGTTAACAAAATGCTCACTTAATCTGAAAGCAATTCTCGGTGTTCTGGAGAAGGAGTGAACAAGCAATCGATTGTTATTAAATACACCCATAATATTTAACAATATGAAATTCATGTAAACTTATCAATCTTAATGGCTAAAAATGTACTACTGTGTATACTAAAGCTGTCTTAGATAATGTGTAAGTCAGAAATTGCAGTTATATACTTATTTGACCTGAGAATATTGTTTTCTCTTAAATGAACAAGAGGTTCGCCGGCCTTAGTAAAATTTAATAAGGAGCTCCCTCCAGAACACCCCTGAGTATAGTTAAATACTGGTATATTTCATAATATATTTTTATTTTTTCAAAATTTCAGTTTCGTTAATGTCAGATTTTTTAAACCATAAAAAGTATTTGGGCAAGACATCAACAATAATCTTTAATATTATTTCCTGCCTGGAACAGCTAACTTCCGGTCTCTAAAATAAAAAAAATCGTTGACAGAAAATGGTTTTTATTTTCTTAATAATCAAAACCAATTCTTTTTCATCTACGTCTTTCCAATAGCATTGAACTTATTAATGGTTACACTTTTTGAAATGACAAGAAAAAATTAAGATACGATAACCTCGTTGAAAATAGTTTTTTTTTAACCGGGCAATGTAATTACTTCGGACAGACCTGAACAAATCGAATGAAAGAAAGTTAACGTTGATCGTCTACGGACAACTCGTCGTCGGAGGCCTTAAGAATACGACCCACGCCAGAAGGCACTGCGAATATTCGGCGACCTCATTTCATGAGCCCGTTCTGACTCATTACCGTATATGTTTTACACATTCGAGGATACGTTGTCATGTTTCATATTTTCTCTTTTATTTCTTCTTGCGAAATATTTATGTTATTGTCTTTTAATTATTGAGTACCTGCGAATTGGTTTGTCACATATGACGTTATTTATTATATATAACTATATACAGAAATTCCTGGTTTTAGTCATCGTTTCATAACGTTAATAGGTTTGTATGTTTCGTATCTATCAATGATAATTACAATATTTCTTTGGTAACATATCGCATATTTAATAATAACGATTACGCTGCACAGGGAGAGCGGCGTAGTCACTTTATAACAGTCATGTAATGCAGTGCTTCCCAAAACAAATCATACCACAGCCCACTAAATCTGAAAAAACTAATCCGCGGCCCCCCTCAATACAAAACATGCTGAAAAAACCTGCGCCGCCCAATTTGGAAAGCACTGATCTAATGCATGAGGGCACAGCTAGGCCAATCCCGGACCCTTTTTGTAATTCCGAGCCGAGAAAATTTTGTTGGGCGATTTTGAAATTCTGAGAATTAACGGAATTCCCGAAATGAAAAGAATAAGACCTTTTTTTAGCTCTTTCAGGAATTTCAATTTTCCACAACTTTTCGAAAATTTTTCACTTGTCTTCAATCCTGAAATTTCGGGATTGGTACCATCGGGATATATTTCGGGATTACAAAATTAGACAGGATCCAAGATCCCAGGATTAGAGGTAATACTCAATATAGCAAATTGCGTGAGCGAGGCCTTGTGTGACGTTTGCATGAGGGCCCAAAATTTTTAGCTACCACCCTGTACATAAATGACATTGTAAAGTAGGTATACTTATACATCAAAATAAGCAATATTCAGATCCTTGCAGATGCAGCACATAACGTACCCACTATTATAGTTAAATTCATTTCTTACTGAGTTCATAAACAACAGACCCGCAGTGATGTGGCTAGTCGCCCGTGGACTAAACGTAACAATGCCACCCTAGAAACCCTAGAAGTCTGAACGAATTTTTTAAACTGTTTTATATTGCATTGTATGTATTCATCCTCGATACCTCACTCAGTGAATGATTTCGCACAAGTTATAAGGCAAATTAAGATATAAAGTCTCTTGTTTGTTACAGGTCATGGCTTTATCGATCATTTTAAATCTAATAACAATGTATTTCACTTACATCAATTATTTTCGGGTGCGAAAAATAATATGCTTAAACGTATTAAAGATCGATTCAACTTTATTTGGTGATCGACCAATAGAGTAGCCTTGATTCTCACAATTAAATTTAATTATCTATATAACTTTTGTTCAATCATAATATTTTTCTGTCAATGGCTTATTATTACTATGGACCAAGCCACAGTTATGATATCATTTTGATGTCCAATTATGAATCTAAAACAACAATCATTGATTGGCATTGTATTTGGTCAATAATCAATATAATCGGTAAATCCATCGAGGTCATCTTAGAAAAGTTCAACAAGGTTCTTTACTGAGAACGAAAGCGAAAATTCTTTATGCAAAGCGACACCTTGAAAGCCTACACACTTCGGAATACCTATTAGTTGACGGGTAATCCCGCAAGCTTCGATGACAGTATTATGTATTCAATCAGAATTGTATATTTTAACAAGACACAACAAAGGAATCATAGTTTATGGATGGCTGCATAATTACTGCCTATTGCCTATATAACATATTGCAACGGTCGGCAAAGTGTGGTCCATGAGAAAATGTTGATGGTCCGCAAAGAAATCTGACATTATTTAAATTTTCTAATCTTTCTGATAAAAATTCTAATTCAATTCTCCACAACATACATAGGCGAAAGGGTCGTTTCATCTGTCACAGCAAACAAAACATGGTATCGATCTGTGCTTGAAATACATTCAGTTCTCCGTCTTGCAGCTACATCATTGGAGCCAAATATGAATTTTATGATTTTAAATATCCAGAAACATCCATCACATTAAAAATTAATAAAGCTTCTATAATTTAATTTTAATAAATAGTTTTATTTTTTGAACTAGGTGCATTTTAAGCGCATTTTATCACTTTAGTCATCACAGTTAGTGGTCCGCTAAATTAACATTGTGAATTTAGTGGTCCGTGTGCCCATAAAGTTTTCCGACCGCTAACATATTGCATATTACGTGTATTTTACAGGCATAATTTCGACTCAAATCGCTTGCAACCAAAATGTAGTTTAAACTAATTCTACTAAAATATTTTAATTCGTAATTTTCTGGTCAATTCGTTTATCTAAGGTTTAGATTCTAAACCCTCAATGCCTTCAATAATATATTCCTTTCCACGATGAGATATAATCAGGGGTGGGCTGGAGGGGGCTCGGAGGGGCTCGCGCGAGCCCCTTGTTAAATTTCAGCGCGGCCTGCGAGCCCCTTGTTAAGATAAGAAAATCATTCGTCTTAGATCAAATCGGCACATAAATGCAATCTCTGTAGATGGTTAAATTTTATTATGAAACAAGACTTAGTAGCCAATTCATTTTTTCATTCAGCGTTGTGGGCTTCATACGAGTTAATCACTAGTCCTGTCTTAGCCTTATCATTATATCCTTACTACTGTCTTTGGGAAAGAAAGGTTGAGCGAATAATTAACAAACAGTTCTCGTAGGAAAAAAAACTTTTGTTGAGACACCTTCATTAGGAGGCCATATGCTCCACATTGGGAGCGAAAATGGATACAAATAAATGGATAAGATTTACCGAGCCCCTTGTTAAGATATTGGCAGCCCACCGCTGAATATAATAATTCGTATAGTTCTCATGCAACATTTTTGCGCTCGATGATTGCTGTAAGGCTTCTTGGCTAATAAGCTCATCTCAATGTATCTTCGACGGTAACGTGACTGGAATCATTGTTCGCTGATACAGCCTCATCTCAAATATACGTATATTTTCGACGCATTCTGGCAAGGTGACCTCAAAACTTAAAACTAGTCATAAAGATGTGTTTCCAAAATTTTGTAAAACAAGTTTTCTCGCTCCGTTTTACAAGGAATGCTGTTTCTTTTGACCTCTAAAATAAAATGACTGCATATTTGCGACGATTCATTGATATGTCTGTACATTTCAGCACTAAATCATATTAATTGTACGAGCCAGCGAACGATAAGAAAAGTTTGGCCAATAAACTAATCGTTTTATTTATTTTTCATTGTATTCCACATGACTGAAAAAGAGCCGTCTCATATTTGAAGTAAAAACGAAAATCAACTGTTTTCCGGTAATTGTACATTCTTAAATATACCAGAGAGTTCTGGATTACTGTTCAGTTATTTTTCCCCTACTTTCTGGTCTTATATGAAAATTTCGATCAAATATTTTACACCCACAGTTAGTCGGGGTTATAGGAGTATCCAGTGGAGTAACACTTGTCAGAAAAGTTCTTTTTGTAACAGTGAGTACCCTGGAATTATTTTCCAAATTATTTAAGGAATAAATAACAGCTTTTATAAATTGAGGCGTAGCCGCTTTCCGTATAATTAGCTAATCACTCTCGCTGCGTCACGTTTTTTAGGATATGATTGGTGGAAATAAGGAATTCTAGACACCACATACATCCCATTCGTTCGAACAGAAAGAAAAAATAACGTAACCCACAGCATTTTTCGATAATCACAATGTATCCAACTTGATACACGTTCTATTAAAGGGATGTAATCTGCAAACGCCAAATTAGTATCTACATTTAGCTTTTAATTTTGAAAAAAGATAGGCTCGTGAAAATTGAAACGAAGAAAAAATACTGAAAAAAAGGTTTTTCCTAGACAATTTCTTAAATTAATATTAGATTATGTCAATTAAATTAAGTCTCCGTGCACTTTAAAGTTGTGTTTATTTCATAATTTGCATATGGCCGAAAATTATCAAAACACGTTTATTGTGCCTCCTGTAAAGTTTGATATGTGTGGGTTACGTACTTTTTCCTTTTCACAGTTGAACTATGAATCGATAAAAAAACATTTTTTTTAATTGTTCACACTAGGATTCTAACTAATGAACTTCAACGTTGACCACTTAACTCGGCAAATGAAATATCTGCTTCAATTCATTTGTCGGGTATTAAAATTCTTATTGTAAGCTTTTTCTTATAATATGAATTAGCTGCACCGAGCAATTAAACAAAAATTATATCGTGTTAACACGATTATTTTTTACAAAAAAAAATGTTGTTTTACACCGTTTATAAACATATTAATTATGAAATGCGTATCGCAATAAAGTGGTTTTACAATTTCCCCGGTGATTTGAAAGCATTGTTTCTTTATTTTATTCTTATCTTGGTCTATTAAATTCTTTCATAACAAAAAATCTTCTGAGGATTGTAATAAGACAATGCGATGTTACAAAGTCCGTTTTGAGTTTTTTTTTTTAAATCTTTGTGTTGAGTTGTTCATTGTCTCTTAAAATGGAACTTAACATGTTGGACTAGATTATTATTTCACCCTTTTATTTCGAGTAGTAAAAAAATGAGCATGTTTATTTTTGATTCGTGGCAAAATAGTTTATGAATACATACCGACTGTGGAAAGGAAAAAGGATGTAACCCACGTTTTTTTCGATAATCACAATGTATCAAACTTGATACACGTTCTATCAAAAGGATGCATGCTGCAAATGTCGAATAAGTATGTAAATTTAACGTTTAAGTTTGAAAAGATGACATTGTAAAAAATTAAAACCAAGAAAAAAGACTGAAATAAAAGCTTTTTCTGAACAATTTATTTAATGAATATTAGATTATATCAATTAAACACCACTTTAGAAGTCTCAGTGCACTTCAAGGTTGTGTATAATTCATTCAAAATCATCAAAACACGTTTTTTGCGCCTCCTGTAAAATTTGATATGTGTGGGCTACGTCCTTTTTCCATTCCACAGTCAATACAATCTAACATTTAGAAATTGAATAACTAAGCCCTCTAGAGGTGAAGTGAGCCAACTAGTAAAATGGTATTTTTTTTCTTGGACTTTTAAGTATAATACAATCACGTTTTACTTGGTGGTTTGCATATTTTAATTTTACGGAGATAACACTATTGAAATGTGTATTAACTGAGGTTACTTCACTTTTACGATACTTTAAGATGTGTAGAATATTACGACGCATCTATTTTTTTTTTTAAATACTACTTGGCTCATTTCACCTCTAATGAACCCAATTGTGGTGTGGTAACGTTTTATGTATTTAAAAAAAGCATGCTCGCTTCCTATATGGAACATATGGACTCGCAACGAAGCTTCGCAATAAGGAAACAAATGAATTTGATAACTTTGTTATTCCACTTGTGTTACAAACTACGACACGTGTTACGGCCTCGTTGAGAAGTGGCATTAAAAAGAATTATACAAAATTCAAGATAGAATATTTTCGATTAAAATATCAACTCACGTATTTAAAACAAATGTGTTTTTATATATATTTACCAAGATCTGGATATAACTTTATAATAATGTTATCTATGGGCACACATTTAAATTTTCATTCGCATAAAAAAGTTAAGTGTCATTAGAAAGAATTATACAAAAATCAAGATAGAATATTTTCGATTGAAATATTAACTCACGTATTTAAAACAAATGTGTTTTTATTTATATATACCAAGATCTGAATATAGCTTTATACTTATGTTGTCTATGGCACACATTTTACTTTTCATTCGCATAAAAAAGTTAGGTAAACCTTTTCTTACTCATCATCGCCATTGTATGTTTATCGGAGGTTGTATAATAATTTAATGGCTTAATTTAAATGCCGCTGGTTTGAAAGATAATATAAGCAGTCTATTAACGACAGGAAACGGAAGGCAATTTTGCTTAAAAGTTATCATAAGGATATTGATAATGATGTGTTGTTGTTTAATGTCAGAGATGTGCAAGGGGTACGCGTCGAGTGCCACAATTGGCACCTTGAATTTAGAACAATATGTTGATGTTTTTAACCGCTACAGTACCGTAAGGCCACTGGTGGCCGCTACATAGGCGCACCACTAATACCGTAAAGACACTTTGTATCTAAAATTATTCCAGTAGAAATTTTAACAATATTTCTTTTTGTGTGGCTAGCTACATCTATACACTATCTCTGCAAGAAAAATAAGCCTTCTGTCGTTGGTTGATCTTATTGAAAAAGGTGTTATTTTAGAAGTCGAGCGGTAGGTCACTAGGGCTACCACTTATGGTGAAATCGATATAAAGGATCCATTCTTTTGTTTTGAATTTATACCTGAATTTCAAGAATTTGTCCTTTTTCCTTTTTATATATTTTTTCTATAAAAATGTAAAAAATATATTTATTTATGCTTGTGACAACCTGAAAGAAAAATCAAATATACGAAATTTCGATAATGCAACTTGAAAGATTATAACTTCATATATCATTTTATAGGCAAACTTTTAACATAATGCATAAAATCCATGAGCCCTATTTTAAAAAAATAATTAAAAACATGTAGTATGTAGTGTTTCTTAGCTTAAAACATCGCGGTACTGAAACAGTTAATCGTGTGAGAAGTTTAATAATGAAGACCAAAAAAACTCACAAACTCTTATTCATAATATGTATTTTAAATAAGATAAAATACAACTATTCATTGCTTCTTGATTATATACAAAGAATTTTTGAAAGATCGGACATAACTAGCTTTCATCGCTAGAAATTTCTGAGACGTCTAATGTGTTAGGACCTATCGAAGTCTTTTGTTTGATATTACTGTTTTGTGTTGTTGAATTTTTTGTTACTAAAAATCGCATGAAAACAAAAAATCTTATAAAAATATTTTATTTGTTTTTTGTGTTATTTTAAAATCGAATAAAAAACTGCGTAAAACAGAGTAAAGTGTATGAGAAAAATATTACTATAAAACTGTTTTAATTCAATTACTAACAAAACAGTCTAATTTCTTTATATTATATCTATAGCAATCAAATATACGATAGTTTGCTTTAAAATATATTTTTACATTTATTTAAGCGATGGTAAATTAGCCCTTGGCTTACAAATGGTGCATATCACTGTCTTAAGTGCTGATTAAATGTATCGCACCTTGTTTTATCACAAATGAAATGTTACAAGAACTTCTATGTTGCCCTTTTTCGTTTGTTACTTATAAAGCATATCAATCATTGTACAACCTAAGTAAAGTATATGGTTCAAATATCATAGAAGAAGCTTGAAGAGGAATTTATATAATGTTTATTTTTTATGTAAAATAAGAATTATTCCATCATTGAGAATGTCAAACTATATATATGCTCATGATCGGCAAGTTTATCACTTATTTTTTTTTTAAATGTCATTTTTTCAACCATTCAGGTAAGAAAGTATTATAATATTATTTATTAGAGTTTGGTAAATACACCTCACTAAACTATGATGTGTCTAAGTCAACTCGTATAAGATTCATTTATTAATGCTAAAAGCGCGCACAGTGTGAGTAGAAGGGAGGGGATATTAAAATTTATAATAATCAACATATTTAGAAAAGAAATAAAATATTAAAAAACTTTTTTTGGTATAAATTTATACCGACATACCAACCCTATTTTCTTAATTAATTTAAGAGTCGTCAAAAGTGTGGCTGGCCCGTTGGAAAATAAGGTTTCTCATCACTGTTTTTGATGATTATCTCTAGGGAATCGTAGACATGGATGGTTCTACTCATAAACTGCAGAATTGGTATTCAAATAGTAATGCCACTGAGAAACCATTTGCTATTTCTTAATGATACGTGCAGTCGACCGTATGTAGTAGTAAATCTGGAGAGACGGCAAAATGTCTAGGGTGGAAAAATAAAATCTTGCCTGGGGCGGCTAAATTTCCAGCGCCGGTCCTGATTTTAACGTAAAATCTCAAATTGGCTGTTTTTTTTAATACGCTGTCGTACTGGGGCTTAAATCCATTGAGCTCTGCAACCGAAACAAATCTCATTGACCATTTTTTTAATTGTTTTTTATGAAGCAGTACTAGAACGCGTAAGCGTCAAGGTTCTTTTAGTCTCCTTCATCGCTAATTTTTTTGAGAAATTGTATTCCCTTACCATCGTTGCAGACGGAAGGGTGTGATCACTATAGAGATAAGAAGTTCACAGGAACTCCATAGGCACTATTTTGCATATCAAATTCTATATGCTTCCTCCTAAACTATATCCGTACATGCACACACACATGCGCATACATACATACAGTACACAAAAATGTTTGGGTTATTTTAAAACACAATTCTAATATTTTTAACTATTTAAAAAGAAATTTTGATTGGCCTACTTATGACCAGCTCAAATTAAATATTGAATTTCTGACGTGCTGGAAACTATCGTAAGATTTTCCGTTATCAAAGACAAAAATGAAACGTGTACAATTTTCTAATTTACGACGTAAAGTGAATGACAACTGTATTTTGCAAAGTAGTCTCATAGTAATTTTCGCAGAGCGCGTTATTTAATGTTTTTTTTTTATCAGTTGGACAAACTATATGATACATAATATGTCTGACTACACTGTCTAAAACCTGTTTATTTAAAATAAACTGCCTTGTCTAGGTCAAGGCTATTATTTGCAGAGAGCTGTTTTACACGATTATTTCTTTTCATGCAAGCAATTTATTAGTACCACCGTTAGAGACAGTGGAACAGTTTTGTTTGAGAGTATAAAATAAGAAAAAAAGTTATAGCAACACGGCAATTGTTATAATAACAAAGTTTGTATTATTATTGCAATGATGTCGAAGTAAAGAAAAGGTAAATATTATAATAATACTGAGCTGTGTCTAGGTCAGCGGTGGCAAATCTTTTAGCACAGATGTGTTAAAAACTGTCACAAAAAATATCCTTTAAAATATGTTGAAATATACATATGTGTCTTCCATGTTGGGCAGCATTTTCGAATCCTAAAATAGCAAGGGTGATAAGGCAACCATTGGTCCTTTCATACCATTTCCTTTCCATCCCTACTTCTACGCTAATCGCTCTCGCTACACCTAGTTATTGAAGGATCTGAAGGGTGGGAGGAATTTTTGGCAATCAAAAACACCCATAACTTCGAACATAAATCGATCGAAAAAATGCTGTTCGTACTGGGACATGAACTTGTGAGATCCTTGTAGCGAGAGCGATTAGCTAATCACTAGTCCTGTCCTAACCTTACCCTTCTATCCCTACTACTCTCTTTGAATAAAAGAAGTTGAGCGACTGACTAAAAAACAGATCTCGTAGAAAAACTTCTGTTGAGATACCTCCATTATGACATATGCTCCACATTGGGAGCGGACATGGATTTAAAAAAAACATTAAATATTATATGAAGGTTGAAAATTGCAGATAGGTAATGGTTTGATAAGAGATTTTTTTTTTTAAATTAATAAGAGTCGCCGGCTTATATAAAAATTAACAAAGGGCTCGCGCAAGCCCCTTTCAGCCCATCCCTGATTAACACTACTCAACCTATAAATAATCACAGAAGGACGTTCGTGTAATGATATGTGTGTCGTCTTTCATAATTATTTTATTTTGGGTTTTTCTCAAGACTTTTCCCGCTCAGCATGCTGACAGTTTCGTAACACATACGAGCGTGTTCGTAAATGTATGATTCAGTCTCTTATGAACGCACTGAGGTCCGGACGTGACCGTTTTACCTGCGATTCGATATGTTAGTTTTCAAAATCATCAGAGCAATTACTCAACACCTTTCTGAATTAGTAAGTGAATTAAATTTGGAGAATTATCGTTAATTGCGCGCGAAGTTTTATTCGCCGGTATACTGGTAGAAGGCGATAAGTCAATAAACCTTGTTTTCAACTAACCGTCATTTTTGATAATCTTTACATATCACTCTAAAAGCTCATTAAATCTGATAAAAAAAATGCAAATTTGATTAATATATTCAAAAACGTTAAGTTATCTATAGTTTGTTTTTGACCAATAATAAGTTTACTCGGAATGACTTGATATATTATGTTCAAATTATGTAAAAATACAAATACTATAGCTGTGCTTGTTTTTTCAGAAGATACAGCATGTTAAAATCTATATATTTGCATTAATAAATCAAAACTTCTGGATTTTGACTTAACGCCTTTTGCCAATATACCGACAAATGATTTAATTGAATACGTCGCAAATAGTTGATTTTTTTTATATACGAGTAAAAATATTTATTTGAACGTAATTTTAAAGAGATTTTGATAGTTTACGAACTGTAGCAGACAATTCAATTATTTTGAAACGGTGTCCTTCCTATGCGCAATTTTCACGAACCGGATCACCCCTCTGTGTATATTATTTTAATATTTTGGCTTAAATTAATTTTCCATAAATTAATTTGTTCATACTACCATATACATATATTACTATGTTAGCATATTTTACATGTATTGTATATCATTTAAGAAAAAAAAAACAAACGAGTAAAAACAAGAACTATTTGATTAAAATTTAAGCTGTATTATTATTGATACTAATGACATGTTTCTCTTTTTTTTCAGGTCACCTTGTGAATCTAATAAACCGATATTAAATTTATAATTATGCACTAGAACCAGTTTTATTATCTCATAAACACAATTCTACGTTTTAAATCGAACAGTATTAATTTATTATTCAACTTTCTTAATTCGCTTGTTTTGAAACGGCGGTTAAAAGATTTCAATATTGTATTGATTAGTATTTTGTTGGAACCAATCATTTGGAAAGTGAGTGACAGTTTATGACGTGAGCTTTGGAACCGGCGAAGTTTAAATTTGGAGCGAAATATCGGGTCAACTGGGATCACAGCAGTGTGAAGTTTGTGTAATGTTGTAAGAACTGCTGAAGTGAAGTGCTCTGGTGTTGCCATCATGGAAGCCACTCGTGCTTTCGTGTTTATGGCTGTTGTAGCCACAGTGTTGGGTGTTGAAATAGGTAAGAATTATCTCTATATTAATAATTTTATTTTAATAGCTCGACAATAATGTAAAAATATTTTTTTCAAGAAACTTCGTAATACTAGAGCGATATTTCAATATTTTGGCAGGTTTTCATTCATGAGAATAATTTTCAATGAGATTTATTTTCATTCAGCATGAATTGATATCAATTTTTTAATGTTATTTGTCAAGAAAAACACGCCTATGAAACCGTATTACACACTTTCGTAAAAATCAGATGTAACCACAATTCTACGGGCTAATTCTTCTTGTAAAACAGATACACAAATTATTTCTAAATTAATCAATTTGACATTAATTATGTTTTTTTTTATAAAATGGCCACGACCGGCTCTTCTAATCGTGAGCATTTTTAACTGCAAATGATAGTAACTGTCGTGCTATGATTGACAATTTTAATGATTTTTTGTACTTTGGTAGACTAAATATTATTATTTAAGGACAAGAGAACGTTTTTGTTTGAGTTTTAATTTAAAAAAAGGTTTCGTACACACGATTTATTTGGAGGACAAGGACTCTATAAGCCTATTTTTAAATATTACAAACAATACTACGAAAGGATGTTATAAGATCTAATAATAAAGATTTACACATAACAATCATAACCTCAGATGCTATTGTAGTACTTTGATCTAGAATCTCGACATTGAGTAATGACATTAACAAAATAGGTTAATCGGTCTTAGAATCCGGCGGTTGCGTTATCGACATAAAAGTACTATAATTTTTCATAATTCTTATAAATTTATTGTTAGATGCGTAGGTCACTTATTGCTTGCTCGATACGGTTTATGGATGGATCACAGCAATTCACCTCGTAGGCATATGCCTATCCTTGTGCACAGGGACGTCTTGTGGTCATAGGCGAGAAGGCGGATGACTGGGGGCGGCAAGTCGTAGAGAGCGGCAAATGATCACACAGAAAATTGATAAGATTACTAAATATATTTGACACACATTTTTTTATAAAAAAAAAGGTGATGTCTCAATGTGTTTGATAAAAAAAATGGTGAAATTTATACTTTCAATGGTAATAATATTATGACAGATGGGTATAAAATATTTAGCATTACCGCAAACATCTTCTTGGTCAATAAAGTACACATATAATATGAATCACTTGAAACCAAAACGTAATGAGTGACAAAAACAAGAAGTTCTAAACAAGTTCTAACAAGTTCTGACGATGGCGTAAGCCGAAATAGTTATCAACCTTTAACTTTTTAAAAAAACTGTAGAACTGAAATACCTTGATATTTTACCCTAACAAAAACAAGAGTTTATGAATTTATTTATTTACCTATTGGTATTCCTAGAATAACAAAAAATGATACTTATACTCATGTGGCTTTATGTAATTCATACGTATGTAATGCAATGTAATGTAGAAAAATAGTAATGGCACTTTTCTAAACTCTGCCTAGGTACGTCACTGCGATTGTGTAAGTTTGTATTTGTGTCTTCTTGAATGTTGCTGCTAATCACAGTCAAAATATTACAATACAACAAAATACTGTTAGTTAATCACCATACACACACAGCTTAACTGGTTTGTTTACAATAAATTACAATCAATTGATAAAATTAAATGGCGAATTTTATGTGCAAACGTTTAATATGAACTCTATAAAAAAAGTGCAGTTCGTTATAATTTTGACATCCTCTTAACAATTTATGTACATGTAAATATTTTTTCTTCTTTTATTTTCCTACAATAATATATAAATACTTATGTAAATTAAATTGCTACTTTTTCTCATTAAGATGGATTTGGCAAACAATTAATTTGTGTAAACTAATTCATAATAAAATAAATAATTTAATAACTTTGGCGTTGGCGTAAATCGATTTTTTTTATTGATTGAATTGGTATTTACTTGGTAGAACTCCATTGTAATACGGTCAAACAATAGCAACGTATTTTAGTTCTAAAAATATTATTTTATATCTAGTTGATAGCTGTTTTGGCGTAAGCTTTCATCATAACTAAGTATGTTAAAACTAACATTAACTCAACTTTATGTATTACACAAACTAGCTTAGAAGAGATACACGTAATTTATATTTTTTTTCAACTTATAACTATTTTTTCTTCAATCATGACATTGAAAACCCTTTCCCTAACATAGATTAATTTAAATACAAACATTTCATTATTAAATAGATGATCTCATCGCTATGTGTTTCTGAAGGAAAATAATATTTCTCAATGACTAATTATTTTATTACGATAAATGATAAATATAATAGTTAAAAGATTAATTTGACACATGTTTCATTATAATTTATTGAACGTTCCAGTCGATAAAATTATATAAAAGACATATTATATTATATTAAATTCAGTATTTTTTGTAGGGCTCTAATTATGAATGGAATAAATAGTTGGACTTTACGGTGATTCTATATTACAGTGACCACCACTGGTTCCTCATCTAAAACAGTGCTTCCCAACCTTTTTCATGCCACGGACCCCTAAATCTCAAAACAATAATCAGCGAAGTCCCGAAAAAAAAATATTTCACAAGTTCATATATTACCACGAAGAATGCTGAAGAATGAAAATTTTCGCGTACCCCAGGTTGGGAAGCACTGGTCTTTTTTCTCGTGTTAATTGAAGTGACTTCAAAAATCTCATTTCACTCATATCATGTGATTTAAAAATATCTGGCATTTATCTTAAAAGGACATTGTATTATGTTTAATAGCTGATTTTGAGCCAAAAACTATTTTTGGGCATATCCCGCCTGCACATTCAACGTTAAACCACCAATCCCACTGTCAAACTCATTATCTGATTCGGCCAGTGTCGGCGCCACCATAAAGGCGAAATAGGCAATCGCCTAGGGCGCAAACCATAAAAGGGCACATAAATGGAGAAGTAAAATATTTTTTTTACTTTAATATGGCCTGCTTTGCCCTAGTTGGTTAGAGCCTTGCTCTACCGATCACGCAGGTTCGATTCCCTGTGAGATCACAGTGAATTTGAGAATTATTCAATTCAAAGTTGTGATCGAATACTGGGTGATTGTGATGTCAATTCACACATTTCCCACCCTTATATCCTTCTGATCATTTAATAACTGGGCGTAGCAATAGCGACTAGTTAATAACTAGTCCTGTTCTAGCCTTATCCTTCTTTCCCTACTACTCACTTTGAAAAAAAGTGAGGTTCAGTGACTGAGTAACTAACAGTTCTCGTAAAAAAAACCGTTGAGATACCTTCATGAAGAGGCCACATGCTCCACATTGGGAGCGGACATGGATTAAAAAAAATATATATATTAAATATCTATGCAGTTAGCTAATTTTTGGGTTTCTGAAAATGGAAATCCTGGAACAGCTAAAAAAAAGATCTCTCGTCTTTTCATTTTAGGAATTTCGCAAATTCCTGCATTTTTGAAAGCGGAAATCCCCGCGAGTGCTTAAAAAAGGTCTGTCATTTTTTTCATTTTAAGAGATCCGTAAATTCCCAGGAATTCAAAATTAGCGAGCAAAAATTTCTCAATCCCAAAATTTTATACAATTTTATGGTGAATGTTATCTACGGTGACAAATAACATCGTGCCGGCACTGGATTCGGCCATTTCAAAACATCGGGTATTTTAAAGATTTTTTAAATCTATGGGAACGCAGTCAAGCATATCAAGTTACAAGGTATGCCCATTACATCAGTCATGCAATAAGACCACGAATGAACAGAATTGGGCGGCATATTAAAGGTCCAGGTATAAATTCCTTTAGTTGGTAGGATTGAAATACTGAACATTATAAATAACCTATACCTTGAAATTTAACACTTTAGGCCCCGCCTGGATTTAGAGGAAATAAATCTTGTGCCAGGCTCTACAAACAGAAATAACATTTTGTCTTCAGGGCATAATTAAATTGTATGATGAAAAAAAATATTAAGTTTAATGTGATTGACTGTTTTCAACTCATCAATATTTTTTTTTATTATAACATTTCAGAAGTGTTTAGAGCTTTACATTCGCCATAACTAACGCGATACTAACGAATAAACTGTTCCAGAACATGTCCTGGAACATAAAATTTACGTGCTCACGTCATATCGTGGGACACTTCATGTGACCCGAGATAGGTTCTCATGCTCACGGTCAGTGGCGGATTAAGCACATGCGAGGCCCCAGGCGCAATACAATTTTGAGGCCCCTTTTTGAAACCTAATTCAGAAAAATTAACACACTCTTAAAAACGTAACGATAGCGATAAACTGATCAGTAGTCCTGTCCTAGCCCTATTCTTCTACTTTTACTCACTTTAGAAGCAAAGAGAGTATGAGCAACGGAGTTAAAGCAGTTCTCGTAGAAACAATTATCTTGAAATGAACTCTATTGAGTGCATATGCTTCACATCTGGTGCGGATATGGTATAAAAATCGAATAGAATAAATAAATTACATTGTTCATATCAGTGGAAAAAATAATGAGAAATAATAAATCTTTAATCAAGTCTTTGCCTACATTCTACAACTTAGTCATGAAGAATTCCTCCAAGGGACATTATTTCAAATTAAAAAAAAATAATAACCTTGTAACGCTGTGAAATACACTCTGCAAGAAGAATCTGAAAACATAGCGGGTGATCGTGGCTACAACTTTGAGTACATCACGGAATAAAAAGTTTCAAAATATTTCGAAAATCATTTCGTAGTAAAATGGAGGAGTAATACTACTAAAATATAAATGTCTTATTTAATTTTTGGCTTTATTAAAAAAAACTGAAATTACTCGTTATTTGGATTTTGCGCACTTCTCACACTATACACAGATTCAAAATAAAAATCCTGTTAACACTTCCTATCACTTGGAACAACTAAAACATAATATGAGCATTTATTTTCAAACTAAAATCCATTAATAGTTTACGAAAAATGACTCAATATAAAACTAACATAATATATTAAATCTGAATAATCCGTTCAAGGAATGACACGCCTCTTTGTTTTTTTTTAAATATTTTAACTTACACTCTGAAATATTTTGTAAAATGCATATGCAAAAATGTCACCGACAAATTGATAATTTATTGCTTCGGCTTAAACCCAAAAGAGATCTGCTCAGTTTCAACATATAATGACCCTTCTTCAGAAGTCAGCAACCTATTGAGAGACTTTATAAAAAAAATACGTTTGAAAAATTTATTTAGCTAGTGGGTAAAAGCTTAAAACCACTAAAAATATATATACATTTTTTTAAAAACATTAAAAATATATTAATTTATAAAACGTACATTTGCATATGTATGTGTAAATACAAATTTATTTTATAAAAACATACATATGAGTCGCCAAGTTACTAAGAGGTTTTTTAAAGTTTTGAGTAAATCACGAAATATTGTTTTGGATATATGGTGATTTTGAGTGTTTTAAAAGTTACTTTATATCTTCCAGGGTACAAATAAAAGCAAAATAAAATCTCTAATTCAACTAATATACCGTACAATTGTCAATAAATACAGAGAGAGTTAAAGCACGAGCATTTTTCAACAGAGCTGGTTTTGACAGGAAGAAAAATATTTTTGGTAGGTAATTACTATTCAGTAGCGGTTCATGTTTATTGTGACAAATAAACAATGAAGATATTCTTAAATTATTTTTTTCGGAAAGTATATTCTTTAGGTCATAATGAGGTTTTTTTCTGTAATTTATTTATCTAGATTTTATAATTGTGCATCCAGTGAAAAAATGTATGTTATAGTTAACAAGAATCTATAAAATTTATTAAAGGTAAAAAAATACATAGATATGACCAAGTATAGTTATTGATTAACATATATAAAAATGATAGGAAAATCTTGGCATACCTAATTTTTATTTGTTTATTGTATTAGATATTTTTATTTTACCTTATAATGAGTAATAGTATTCAAGATATTATTAATACTTAATTTTCATACAGAAGTTCTGAATGAAGATTTTCGACTTTGATTTCGAAGACTCGAAGACAGAATTCATTTGAGAAGATTTTTACTCATAAAAATATGCAGCACCAAATGATTATATTTTATTCATTTGATTATGTTCTGTGTTTTCAAAATTTTGGTAAAGATCTTTAAATTTATTTGTCCATATAACAGTTGCATTTTCTTGGCGGGTAACTCAAAAACGCTCGCGGGTAGTAGGTTGCCGACCAATGCTCTACCCCTAGTTAACACATTGGCAACGTCGTGAATATGCCCAAAGTACATGATACAAGTGCGGTCGACTATATATCATCATAACTTTTAACCTAGTAGAAAATATTTTTTTTAATTTTTTGAATATTTTTATTAAGCTTTTTTTTATTATATATAGTTATAAGAAAAATAATGATATAATATTCTTATTTTGATCAGTACTTTAAGATCTATTGCCACATGTTAAACGATTTTAGATTTTTTGTTTAAAAAAATCATCTTCATGTGTGAAAACACGTATTTACATACCGGCAGGTATTGATGTTGAAACATAGATTGGTCCTGTGAATAAAGTTATAAATATGGTCAAAGTTAATAAATAAATAGGATAACATCGACAAATCTACGGAAACAACTGTGTTTTATTCTATCAATTGTTCTAACCCACGGGTTCCCAACCTATGAGTTCCCAACCTTTGGGGGTCGCGACGGGTTTTCTGGGGGTCACCAACTTTTTTCGATTTTGGGTTTTAACAACAAAACTAAAACTACAGTCAACTAAAATTACCTTATTTAAAAAAATGCCTTTTTCAATTGCATCGGGGTCGCGGGTCACATGGATTTTATAAAAAGGGGTCGTCACCCGAATAAGGTTGGGAACTTATGCTCTAATCAGTGATGGCATAGATTACAACATCAGTGGGTCTAATTTTTAATGAAAATAAATTAAATAACTCGCTGAATAATCTCAGCCATATATATGTAGGGATTGATTTTTAAAAATAAAAAAATACATCTGACCCGACTAACAATTACGCAAAAATAAAATTGAATGTTTTCCTAACGGCGTTTGGTAATAAGGTGTTCAACTTTTTCAATAATATTATTAATTAAACTATGGCCACTAATCAGGTCTGGATAAAATGCTTCAATGAATGTTCAACAGTTGTGCAATACTATTTTTTGTTTTTGGTAGTTGTATTTTATTAATTTCAATCAAATTCCAAATGATTAAGATCATTGGTTTATTCGCCCGGCACGAATGCTTTATTTGTATCAACAAAAACATACCAATGTGGGTTGGTTTGTTATCATTGATGGTTGGAATCGGTAATAAAGTATTGCATAAGTTAAATGCCTTTAGTTCATAATTGCCGACATTTCCAAAGATAAAGAAATTATTATTAAATTGACTCATGGCATGTCAAAAATAAGTGTCAACAAATATGTTCAAAGAGTTATGAGCTAGTAACATCGCCTATATCCAATGACGCGTATTCTTAGGGCCCCGGTGGCAATGAGTTAAGTAAATAAAATTAAATTGTTCGGGTCACCCTCTATGGAAGCTGCCGGCGCATTTGTTACACTTGTTTTTCAGGACAGATATCCGATTTCAGTTTGGTTTCTTACATATTATAAAAACCTCCCTGCCAATTTGAAAACTTTTATGCATGAGTGAAGATAGCTTTATTTATGCGTAAAATAATAAATTGTGTTTCGTTAAGAACGTGTGAAAAACGACTGCCGATACGAAGATATGTTTGAGCCTTGCCGCTAGCAATAAATAAGTGTTTCATATGAAAAAAAGATGTCGAAATTAAAATCATCTTAAAAATGTATTTTTGAGCCCCTTCAGATTTTAAGGCC